>JAWDGP010001751.1:22500-47500 GCA_033675545.1 Elysia crispata
CAGACAGAGAAAGGGGGCAGATGGATGGATAGATAGATAGAGAGAGAGATGGATGGATTGATAAAGCAATAGATGAATAGAGAGACAGGGAGAAAGGAAGTGAGAATGAGGGCGAGAGATAGATGGTTGGATAGATCGATGGATATATAGATAGAGAGAGATGGATGGATTGATAAAGAGGTAGGTAGATAGATAGATAGATAAAGAGAGAGAGAGAGAGAGAGAGAGAGAGAGAGAGAGAGAGAGAGAGAGAGAGAGAGAGAGAGAGAGACAGACAGACAGACAGACAGACAGAGAGGGGTGAGGGAGTGGGGGTATATTGACTGTTAAATTATTATCAATTTTTGACACTTCCTGGCCTAGTTCAGCACTAGCAGCTGTTTGTATTATAATTATAATCCACTTGATTCTGCTAAAAGAAAAAAAAAAAGATGGTAAAGGAGGGTTTTTAAAGGCGTGGTTAATTAACTGGTCAACTTCCGTCGATCATTCTCTTAGTGATGTCTTTTCTTTCTCTGTCTGTCTGTCTGTCTGTCTCTCTCTCTCTCTCTCTGTGTCCCTGTCTGTCTGTCTGTCTGTCTCTCTTTATCTACCTATCTATCTATCTATCTACCTGTCTCTGTATGTCTGTCTGTCTGTCTATCTGTCTCTCTCTCTGTCCCTGTCTGTCTGTCTCTGTCTGTCTGTCTGTCTGTCTCTCTGTCTGTCTCTCTCTCTCTGTCCCTGTCTGCCTGTCTCTGTCTCTCTCTCTTTATCTACCTATTTATCTACCTGTCTCTGTATGTCTGTCTGTCTGTCTATCTGTCTCTCTCTCTGTCCCTGTCTGTCTGTCTCTGTCTGTCTGTCTGTCTGTCTGTCTCTCTCTCTCTCTGTCCCTGTCTGTCTGTCTTTGTCTCTGTCTGTCTCTCTCTCTCCCTCCCTGTCTCTGTCTGTCTGTCTGTCTGTCTGTCTGTATGTCTCTCTCTGTCTCTCTCTCTCTCCACATCTCTCTCTCTCCCTCCCCGTCTCTCTCGATCTCTCATTTAGTTTCAGCAAACAGGTGTAAATTGAGTTGAGATTACAACGCCATCCTTCCCTAGAAAGTAGGGGACACATGGACGTTCTCTGACTATTTACAACACCCACATCGATTTACTGTCTCTCCTGTTTTCATCACTTTGTACGAGTCCGAATTTACCGTCGCCTCATCTATTCCTCTTCCCCACTTTTGTCCTCAACTCGGATTTCCAGCCCCTTCCCTCTTTGTCCTCACACTCAGGATCGAAAGTGAAGTTGTTGGGTTTTATTCCCCGTTGTCGTGAAAGCATTTTCTCAATTCATCAGGTTTATGCTTTCCTGCAGGCCTTTAATTCGTTCAGACTCATCGATCATTTTCTTTCTTGAAATAAACAGTGGGTTGGGATTTGTATGAAGCATACGATCAGTGTACTCTTTCTCTTTCTTTTGCTCTCTTTCTCTCTCTCTCTCTCTCTCTCTCTCTCTCTCTCTCTCTCTCACCTCCATCTCTCACTCATTTCCAACTCTCTCTCTCACCCCCATCACTCTCCCTCTCTCACCCCCATCACTCTCCCTCTCTCACCTCCACCTCTCTTTCTCTCTCACTCTTCCTTTTATACCTCCATATCTCTCTCATTTCCTCAAAGCAACTGACTCTTGAACAAAACAAACTGTGGGGTTCAATTTTCTGGAGGCATTCGATATTCTATTCTTTTTTTTTTTTTTAACTTTTATTTATTAATTTATTTATTTATGTATTTTCTTCTTGAGCATTTTACGTGTTTGATCAACTTGAAATTTAGTCAATGGTCTCCTCATCCCTTGTGCACCTCGTTAAAATAATCAAAAAAAAAAAAAATTCCTGAGCCGCTTATTCCTCTCCCCCACCCCTCTCCTCTTGCGCCTCTAATGTGACCCCGGGTCGAAATACCTGAGAAGGGCAGAGTCGCGCCTTTCTCCTGGGGCCAGACACCCTCTACCTGGGAGTGTGTGTGTGTGTGTGCCTGCCTGCCCCCCACCTTCGCATCAGTAGGGCCCGGTCACTGCCGTGCGTGTGTCACCAAGTCGCTCATTGTTAGCGGCACGGGGTCGGTTTACTCGACTCTCTACACGGCGTGTCCCCAAACCTGGGAACATACATGCCCCTTCGACTCGCTCTGTCACTCCTGTGTGTACCACTGGCTGCAACTTTTACTGCGTGTCGCCAAATCACTGAAATTAGGCGTTGTACTGCATCGGTGCTTGTTGGTGCGGTTTTTGGATTTTACCTGCAAGTGGTTCTACTATTTGGGAGTACGGGATCACAACGTTTCTTCATTTTGTGAAATTTCCGTCTTACCTTGTGGTGGTTTCAAGGATGTGTTAGACCTAGAATCTGTGTTTAGATGTAATAAAGATATGGCCATCTCTAAGATTTAGATCTAGGCCTAGATTATAATCTTTCGTGGCATCAGTAGATTTCTGTCTATAACCTAGATCTAGAATCTGTGTTTAGATGTAATAAAGATATAGCCATCTCTAGATTCTAGGCCTAGATTATAATCTTTCGTGGCATCAGTAGACTTCTGTCTATAATCTAGATCTAGATCTAGTAGATCTATATCGGTTTCCCAATTAGCACCAGGGAAAGATGGTAGGATCCCAGTGTAGTTGATAAATTAAAAAAAAAAAAGTTATAATCAGGGAAGGGTGTTAGCATAAGTTCCAAAATTAGAACCAGTAACGTTACACACGACCACTGTCTAGATCTAATCGATGCGTTTCAAAATTAGAATCAGGCAAAATTTACGGGGTAGCCTATAGATCTAGAATCTAGATAATTATTGAAAATACTTTCTATCAAGCAGTTAAAAGAAAACTTAGATTACCATATTTATTAAGATCTAGAATCTAGATTTACTTTAAAGTCTGTATGAAAATCGAACAAATAGAGGGTACATGTGTGCAATGTCAATTCACCTGTACATTTTTTCTTGGATAAATTCTAATCGAGAATCTCGTCTTGGGTTCTATCTTCTCGATAGTGTATTGTTTACGATTCAATTGAAATGAAATTCGCAAGATATATCGTAATTAAAAAAAAAAAATGTCTTTTGCTCATCTTTTCTGCGATACAAATAAAATAAATAATTTTGTTGCTTTTATCATCGAGCGGTTTGTTGACTCTGCTGTCCTAAAAATAGAATTTGGATCTTTTATAACGAGATGTTAATTGTTTATCATGTATAGCAACGTTTACGCAAAAGAAAAGACCCTGAGTTAATAAAGGCCGTTTTAATTACTATGATATAATTCTACAACTTATTTTTTTACTTCTATAACGATAATAAAGATTGGATTGTTTAACTCATTTTTTATAACAGCAACAACAGTAGTAGTAGTAGTAATAATAATAATAATAATAATAATAATAATAGTAATAATAATAATAATTATAATAACAGTAATAATAGTAATAATAATAATAATAATAATAATAATAATAATAATAATAATAATAATAACAATAACAATAATAATAATAATAACAGATTGGAGTTCTAGTGAAGACTCAATCAACCGTTTGTATTGCAGTTAAACACGACTGTGAAACTATTGATCCAGATTATTACTGTCCAGCCGAAATCTTCTAGATCTAGATCAATGAATGTAGAATTCATTTTTGTGTGGGTTAATAATTATTTTGTGACACGCCCCTCCAGTCTTGTATTTCGGTATAGGTCTTTTCTAGCGGTGAGATATACTACATGTATGTATATAGATCTAGTTACCGCATCGTGTTTCTGTGTAATTCTAGACATGAGTTTGAGCATTTATTTTTTTCCCACAATGTATCAGCCCTCTTATCATTGAGTTTTACGCGCCAGTCAATGAGTGCACGGGTAGTACTTTGTGGAAGCACATCCAATTTACGCGCCAAGATCAAAAATAATTAATCGTCATAGATCAAGAATAATAACGCATCATACATCAAGATTGATTATGATCTTGTGGTCGCCTTGATGATACAATGATTGCCTTTCCGAAGTAATTTCATGTCTTTCTGACTGTCAGACAAAGTAATGTTATTTCACTGATAATAATTATTGTGAGAGTAAGCTCAAAATTGTCTTCACTGTTCGGCCAACTGCTTGCTTCTCTCTCTCTCTCTCTCTCTCTCTCTCTCTCTCTCTCTCTCTCTCTCTCTCTCTCTCTCTCTCCCTCCCTTCCCCCCACCTTGTTTTAACACTGGTAACCAAGCGCCAACAAGTCTGGTTAGGGGGGGGGGGGAAAGGAAGGAATAAAATAAGCTGTAAATTGCATGTGATCTGACAAGTTTTGCGCACCTAAGTTTCGTGAAAAGTCGCACGTGTAACAGCAGCACACCACAACAGAAGTTACGGCGGAATGCTCGGTCTAGCTTCCAATCTCACTTCTAGCATAGCTGACAAGGAAATGAGAGTAACCCATTTTGTAGCCTTGAATTGGACGGATCTATCAATTACCTAAGCGGATTGTATTAAAATCCTGGGTTCACAGCTCATGGTAGGCTGGGCTTGATTTGTTGTAGTCAAAATAATGCATGGTACCAATCAACTAATCAGGTCACATGAATGGCACTTTGAATAAAAACAAAAGAAAAACACCAGAATTCGTGTATTTTACTTTGCAAAAAAACATGCATGGAAGTGGTAAAATTTTCGGAATGGTAGAATTTTACTGAATTCGAAGCTTCCACAACACTATGAAAAGTGCTTCAGTTATCATTTAATAAATCATCGTTTGCATCGCATAACTAAGCTTATAAATGTTGTATAAAAATGACATCGTTGTATCCTGTAATAAATAAAAGCGCATAGAGGGGAGGGGGCGGATTTCGACCCAAGAAGATTACCCAAAGCCAGGATAGAATGACCGTGTGTCGTCTGGCTGCCTCTACTAATTTCGTAGCTCGACTGGAAAATAAATAAATTCCCCTTCTTGTCAGATCTTACTCAGGTGTAATTTGCATATAATTTTTTATGTTGCGTAAAAATCATTTGTGGCATTCTTTGTTTCTGCCAGCCCTGTATTTTAATGTCTCTGAGGTTGGGTAGTTTTTGGATACATTATGCTTAACGGAGCTTTGCCTCTTCTTCTTCTTCTTCTTCTTCTTCTTCTTCTTCTTCTTCTTCTTCTTCTTCTTCTTCTTCTTCTTCTTCTTCTTCTTCTTCTTCTTCTTCTTCTTCTTCTTCTTCTTCTTCTTCTTCTTCTCCTCCTCCTCCTCCTCCTCCTCCTCCTCCTCCTCCTCCTTCTCCTCCTCCTCCTCCTTCTTCTTCTTCTTCTTCTTCTTCTTCTTCTTCTTCTTCTTCTTCTTCTTCTTCTTCTTCTTCTTCTTCTTCTTCTTCTTCTTCTTCTTCTTCGTCGTCGTCGTCTTCTTCTTCTTCATCATTCAAACACAAAGAGGTCATAGGTTAAAATGTCCTGGAGGCAATCAAGCGCTAGTTATAACGCTGTAACCTGGAGCAGTGACCGTGGAAACCATTCAACCGTGCCACTCACGTTGAACCCAGGCAGGCTCTAAGGCATCGCTCACCCTGCCGGAAGTAAACATCCCCCTGTTGTCAAAACTCAGAATCCATTATTTATTCTCATTCCCGTGAGTCGTGGCGACCTCTGGGTAGAGCGATGTTTCCCTAGAATAGTGCCAGCTAGCACCTCTGTCAAGTTTGTTTTCTTCTTCTTTTTTTTTTTTTTTCTCGCTGTTTCCTTTTTTTTTTTTTTTTGTTTTTGCGGTTCTGGTCTCTTCCTTCAATTTTTGGAAAAAAAAAATATCGTTTTTCTTGAAAACCGATTTTAAACTTCTTTTGTAAATCTTGGTCGTTGATCATTTAATTAAAGCCTTGAGTTTTCGAAATGAGACAAGCGAGTTGCATCTTTACAATTGTCCATTATTATTAATTTTCCCATCTAACTTGTCAATATGTCGCATCAATATTCCTATCTAACTAGTCATTATGTCGCATTATATTTCCCTTCTAACTTGTCAATATGGTATTGAATATTCTAAAAATCACCTGATATACCATTGCATGAGGAAAGCGCAGTGCCAGCAAAGATTTACCTCAAAAGAGAGATAAGAATTTATTACCTCCACAATAACCATAACCATTCCCATTCCATATAATTATTACGTGAATGCGAACGTCCCCCCCCCCCCCCCCCCCCTCTCTTGATGTCATTCTCTTTGCGTCAGTAATAAACACATCAATCGAAGCGCCCCCCTTCCCCCCTTCCCCCCCCTAAACCCTCATCTTCTTATGACTCATGTCTAGCCACTGGTTTTACCGCGCTGTTCTTTTCACTCTACAGATAGAATTTGATCGTGATTCAGTTTTCTTTAAAATTAATTCAATTCCGCTTCCGCGTTTTGTTATGTTTTAAAGAACTTCACGCTTCCTCGATCTCCGGCCTTTTATAAATTGTAAGAGAAAGAATGGATCTCGCTCGTGATTCAAGAGCCATTATGATCTCAACGGATACGGTTTGCACAACTCAGTAGGCAGGCGTAGAGGGAGGCCATTGCAACAACATGTCAGGTTATATATTGATTACGAGAGGATGAAGGCCTGGAAAATAAACTACAATAATACAAACGCTTGGCTGCACACGTCCGCACGCTTTCGCATGGTGCGCAACGGTGTGTAAACTATTTGATGTTGTGTTTACACCATGTATACCATGGCCATGATGTGGCAAGCTGGGAGAGAGAGAGAGAGAGAGAGAGAGAGAGAGAGAGAGAGAGAGAGAGAGAGAGAGAGAGAGAGAGAGAGAGAGAGAGAGAGAGAGAGAGAGAGAGAGGGAGGGAGGGCAAATATTGATCGATTGTTGTCTGATGTAACTCGGTGATCTCACACCTAGCTCACTAGACATCTTATAACTCGACTTCTTCTCCAATAAGTCAGGACTTTGTAAGTGCCATGACCTGACACCTAGCGCTCCAATAATGTGACTTCTTCTTTAATAAGACAGGACTTAAGTCCCAAGTTATCGTTCACTAGCCATCTTGTAATGCCACTTTTTCTTAAATAAAACAGCAATTAGTCCCAAGCTATCATTCACTAGACATCTTATAATGCGACATCTTAAACAAGACAGGACTTAAGTCTAGTCCCAAGCTATCTTTCACTAGACATCTTATAACGCAACTTCTTAAACAAGACACGACTTTAAGTCTAGTCCCAAGCTATCTTTCACTAGACATCTTATAACGCAACTTCTTAAACAAGACACGACTTTAAGTCTAGTCCCAAGCTATCTTTCACTAGACATCTTATAACGCAACTTCTTAAACAAGACACGACTTTCAGTCTAGTCCCAAGCTATCTTTCACTAGACATCTTATAACGCGACTTCCTAATGATTTGCTGCCACTGTTTGTTTGGCCGAGTGGCTCATGGCTGCTACCATCTTCATCATTCTCACTACGAGCCGCTGTCCACTGATACCAGGTGTCAAGTTCTTGATGCTTCTCAAGATAAACTTCGAATTGTTGAACTAGACACCATTCACATCTTCAGATATTATTCTAGCGAGATCTACTTAACCTAAAACCAGATTTCCCATTATCTCCACTCGGATTGGGCCCCGGGTTAGACTCTGTACATACCATGTATTTTTTTCGTCTCACAAGCTTCTCAAAATACCATGTATTTTTTTCGTCTCACAAGCTTCTCAAAACGTCCTGGTTTAGATAATATCAGTCGTGGGAAATCTCCGATCAGAATTCCTTTAATGGGCGCGACGCAGTGCCACAGCTTCTTGGCTTTTAAGTTTTTATATGATGACTGTGCAGTTGAGTCATATCACATTTAGGGCGTGTGTGATGTGTGTATGTGTGTGTGTTGCTCTCTGTGTCCTTATTTAGTCGCTATCTATCCATGCATAAATAGTCCTGAAAAATGAAACTTAGCCAAGCTAGGCGCATCGTCGAAATTTATCTTTCTCTGAGGGGATAAAGGTATTGGGGTTATGTCAGATGCGATGCTGTCAGAATGTTTACCTTCAAGTGTTATCTATAGGAGTTATACATACACGGCACTTACGCCGTGGTATTACTGACAGTAGTGTCACTGGGATGACGTTCAAAACTAGACTCTCAAACACGTAACATCCGGGTGCATGAAAGTTCCGTTCCATGGGCTGTAGGTTGAGGAAATATTCTTGGGGCATAGCGGTGTCATTTTTTAACTTGTGTCTTTCCTGATTGGAGATAAAGTGTCTTTGATGATTTAGGGTGTGTCGCTCTTGTATAAAGTGGCGGTTAAATTTCACGTTTATGTGGTGAAGGTTGATGAAGGTATAAAGGATGTTCATTGGTGTAAAGGTTTGATTGATGAAGGTATAAAGGATGTTCATTGGTGTAAAGGTTTGATTGATGAAGGTATAAAGGATGTTCATTGGTGTAAAGGTTTGATTGATGAAGGTATAAAGGATGTTCAATGGTGTAAAGGTTTGATTGATGAAGGTATAAATGATGTTCAATGGTGTAAAGGGTATATTGATGAAGGTATAAAGGATGTTTATTGGTGTAAAGGTTTGATTGATGAAGGTATAAAGGATGTTTATTGGTGTAAAGCTTTGATTGATGAAGGTATAAAGGATGTTCAATGGTGTAAAGGTTTGATTGATGAAGGTATAAAGGATGTTTATTGGTGTAAAGGTTTGATTGATGAAGGTATAAAGGATGTTTATTGGTGTAAAGCTTTGATTGATGAAGGTATAAAGGATGTTCAATGGTGTAAAGGTTTGATTGATGAAGGTATAAAGGATGTTTATTGGTGTAAAGCTTTGATTGATGAAGGTATAAAGGATGTTCAATGGTGTAAAGGTTTGATTGATGAAGGTATAAAGGATGTTTATTGGTGTAAAGGTTTGATTGATGAAGGTATAAAGGATGTTCATTGGTGTAAAGGTTTGATTGATGAAGGTATAAAGGATGTTCAATGGTGTAAAGGTTTGATTGATGAAGGTATAAAGGATGTTTATTGGTGTAAAGGTTTGATTGATGAAGGTATAAAGGATGTTCATTGGTGTAAAGGTTTGATTGATGAAGGTATAAAGGATGTTCATTGGTGTAAAGGTTTGATTGATGAAGGTATAAAGGATGTTCATTGGTGTAAAGGTTTGATTGATGAAGGTATAAAGGATGTTCAATGGTGTAAAGGTTTGATTGATGAAGGTATAAAGGATGTTCAATGGTGTAAAGGTTTGATTGATGAAGGTATAAAGGATGTTCAATGGTGTAAAGGTTTGATTGATGAAGGTATAAAGGATGTTCAATGGTGTAAAGGTTTGATTGATGAAGGTATAAAGGATGTTCATTGGTGTAAAGGTTTGATTGATGAAGGTATAAAGGATGTTTATTGGTGTAAAGCTTTGATTGATGAAGGTATAAAGGATGTTCATTGGCGTAAAGGTTTGATTGATGAAGGTATAAAGGATGTTCATTGGCGTAAAGGTTTGATTGATGAAGGTATAAAGGATGTTCATTGGTGTAAAGGTTTGGTTGATGAAGGTATAAAAAATGTTCATTGGTGTAAAGGTTTGATTGATGAAGGCATAAAAGGATGTCCAGTGGTATAAATGTTTGATTGATGAAAGCATAAAAGGATTGTCAGTAGCGTGAAGATTTGACTCCGCTCTGTAAGTAAAACTTCCAGAAAAGATTTTACATCGAGTTTTTTTTTTTTCAGAATGGCGCGGCTGATTCAGTTGTTTGATTCTTTTGTTGTTTTTTTTTTTTTTAAATACATTTTTGTCTTAAAGTCCTGCTGAGCATATTTGACAAAATTGCATTCCTGGACTCCGGTGTTTCATAGGATATACATGTATATATATATAATTATATATATATCTATATATATATATATATATATATATATATATATATATGATACATTTATATATATTTATATGCTTTATTTGGCTTTAAATGCTTGACAAAATTTGTGGGGGTGAAAGTTATACTTTATTAAAATAACTACTTCTAGATCCTTCTTTAAAGTTACTTTTTTTTTTCTATAATTATATACACCATGTAATTGAATTGCGTCCGAGGTTTGTGGAAGAAAAGCCTGGGGCAAATGTGATCATGGGAGATTATAAGATCTAGATCTCGACACGGGACGGAAAAATTGAAAACTTTGAGGAAATAATCAGGATGGTTGACCTCTTGGCCCGGAGCAAGCTTCGGTGAGTCATTCTGCGTTACGGGCCGGTTTCTCTCTACCTTCGGTATTTCTGAGGAGGAGATAGAACTGAAACTGTTCGAGAGAAGTCTGATTCAACCGGTAATTGTGTGTGGCATAAGGATTTTCGAATTCTCTGCAGTTGAAATACATCCACAAAAAGACTAGTTGGTCACTTATGTAGAACCCTAAACCTATTTATAGATCTTTTTTTAAAAAGTTCATTATCATGTAGGTTTAAATAAATACACGGCTATGAATTCCCGGAAGGCAGCGCACCATAATGCACTTTACACGGGAATCGCAATTCTTCTTTTATGCATTTTATTTAGAGCGATTTTTTTTATAGATTTAGAAACTACAGAATTAGTCGATTTCCCCTATTAAACTTAACCTCCTTATAGCCTTCAGATCCATTTCGAACGCTATTGCATGACGTATAAACGTTGCTTTGTTGTTTTTTTCCGATGTATCCCAACATTTTTTTGTCGTTTTCCTTGTATCAGTTCTTTTGAAAATGATAAAATCTATTTTTATTCATCTGTGGGCGTAAAAAATCGATTAATGGTGCGAAGTTATGCGGTGTGCTTTGTTAAGACAGATGTGCTGTAAGCCAGAAATAGGAATTAAGATACATAAGTTTGCACAAGGCGTTTACATATTTCAATATCAACACGTGCGTGAACGTTTCTGCATATTCTAGTGAAGCTAGATTTCGTGAGAAAGTTAATGAAATGAGAAAGAGCAAAAGATATTTCTATCCTGGCTGCAAATGTTCTTCTTCTTCTAGCTTGCTGCTACTGAAACGAGAAAGTTTATCCCACAAGTTGAGGCTCGTGTTTTAAATCTTTTTTTTTTTCCTCCCCTCGTGTCACCTGCATTCTTTACCCTCCCCCCCCCCCTTTTTTTTTTCCCCTCTTTTTCCCCCAATGTACTCAAATATGAACATCCGCCCTTTTGTTCTAGACTTCCGAACGGCCTTCTCAATATATATACACACACACATGTATACCTTTCTCGTACATTTCACCTCCAAACAAAAACTTCCCCTGTGTTAGAAGCCCCCGACGGGCTGGCCTCAGAGTCCATATGTCACGAGATTTCTAGTTCGGGCCCCTCTGGTTTCAATTAAATCACCTGCTTGTCATCACTGTGACGGAAGTGTGACGCGCTGTGACAACTTTTACTGCGTGACTTGACTTACGGGAAACCCAGGGGACCTGTTCTCGGCTCCCTCTCGGTGTCCTGACGGTCAGACGGTCACAGTGGCGTGGTGTAGGATCTGAGGTCGTGATAACAAGACACACCCATACACACACACGCACTCTCTGACTGTCTTTGTCTCTCCCTTTCCCTCTCTCCCTCTCTCTCTCTCTCTCTCTCTCTCTCCCTCTCTCTCTACTATTTATCTATGTCCCTCTCTCTTCTCCTCTGTCTCTTTCCCTCTCTCTGTGTCTCTCTGTGTCTCTGTCCCTCTGTCTCTTCCCCCCCCCCCCCTCTGTCTCTCCCTCCGCCATGGAAGATGTCCAGGTCACATCAGTTACACTACCCCTGTGGCAGCCGTGACTACTGACAGACCAACCATTGTGTTGTGTTTAACGATTATCTCTTTAAAAGCTTCTCTCAGGAGTTACCGATGCTTCCCCAAATAGTCGCTTAGTCTCAGATAAGGAACTGTGACGCCATCCTGAAGGCCGGCCCATGGTTTTCTTGTTGTAGGTATTATCTGGAAGAGTTTAAATCGGAGATTCTGATGTTGTATGCTAAAATAGAATATTCAACCAAGGTCCAGCCACAGCTGTTGTGGACACTAGTTGCGTGGACTTTAGTGAAAGTTGGTCAAAGATCACTTTCCCTGTTTGTGGACCAGTGTCCGAGTGTAAGCCATCGGTGGTGGACATAGCCTGTAAGTGATATGGGCATAGCGTGCTGTGCTGGATTTCCAGGGTGTAGATCTGGGCTCAGCCGCCAGTGGTTTAAAGTTTACTGCTACACGCTGCATGTTACAGGTTCTTCCATCTGAGGCTTTTTGTTGATTTTATTGTTAATCCCTGGTGCTGGCGGCAAGTCTTGGAGACCATTATTGTGTATCGTTACTGTGTTTGGAGACCATTATTGTGTATTGTTACTGTGTTTGGAGACCATTATTGTGTATCGTTACTGTGTTTGGAGACCATTACTGTGTGTCGTTACTGTGTTTGGAGACTATTATTGTGTATCGTTACTGTGTTTGGAGACCATTATTGTGTATCGTTACTGTATTTGGAGACCATTATTGTGTATCGTTACTGTGTTTGGAGACCATTACTGTGTGTCGTTACTGTGTTTGGAGACCATTATTGTGTATCGTTACTGTATTTGGAGACCATTATTGTGTATCGTTACTGTGTTTGGAGACCATTATTGTGTATTGTTACTGTGTTTGGAGACCATTATTGTGTATCGTTACTGTGTTTGGAGACCATTATTGTGTATCGTTACTGTATTTGGAGACCATTATTGTGTATCGTTACTGTGTTTGGAGACCATTATTCTTGTACGCATGCGCTGAAGAGGGTTTGTTCTGGATCTAACAGCACCAGCCAGATGATGCACGTAATTACAAAGATCACGGATTACATAACATGTATAATCATTGTGGTAACATTGTATAGTTTTCTTCGACAAATGCGTGTTTTCGAAGTCTTTTACCAATATATCGAATTTAACGTCACCATAGAACAAAATAATTAGGCCGTCTGTAAATATACAGTAAGGTTGTAATCGTTGCAGCCACCATTTTTGGAAGCCTTGGTTGTGATTTTTATCATATCAGTAAATATGACAACTCCAATAAGGTTGTAGTCGTTGCAGCCACCATTTTGGGAAGCCTTGGTTGTTTTTTTTTTCCTCATCATAAATTCCGGTAAGGTTGTAATCGTAGCAGCCACTATTTTGGGAAGCCTTGGTTGTGATTTTTATCATATCAGTAAATATGAGAACTCCGGGAAGGCAGTGCACCTTTCGGCACTTTAATTTTTGGTTTTCGGGAATTCATAGTTTAATGATGAACTTTCAGAAGACTTTTTACTTGCTTGGGAGGTACAAAATTGGGGGAGTTTCCCTATATTGAGAAAGTTTCAACGGTGGATCCCCCACCCCCTCATTTCCCACGTTTTCAAGCCTAATTGCTTTCAAAATAATTAATATATAAAAGACAAAATAATGAAAACTTTTTTACTTCTGAATATAGGACGATACACCACCGTAAAGGTCATGAAAAACATGTATTAAAAAAAAATGTTTGAAAAGTATATTGATGTTGTCTCAGAAAACACACCGCCTTGAATGGAGCATAACGTCGGGCATTTCCTATTGTTAACATTCTTTTTAATTCCTACTTCATTTAATAGTTGATTACGAAAAATTATTTAAAAAAATATTTTTTTTAGTATGTTCGATGCGCTTTTGTCTTTGTTTCTCATACTTGGTATGTGTGTATAAAGGCTTAAAAGAAACAGGCACACAACTTTATAATTACGGGACCTAAAAAAAGAGAAGAAAAAAAAAAACCAACACAATTATGACTTAAACGCACAAATGTTTTGCCTTTTACGCGGCTTCGTCAGAAATGTACACGTGTTTTCATAAGATGAAAATCAAATTTTCGAAAAGCATTCTTCTGCACATTTCTGATGAAGCCACATTAAAAGCGAAACATTTGTGCGCTAAACTTAAAGCTGTGTGTTTCTTTCTTTTTTTCTTTTTTGTCCCGTTATTATAAAGTTGTGTGCCTGTAATTACCAAGTTGTAATCCAAGTGAAGCATTTTTGCGCGTTTGTGTGAGAGACACAGGACTGGTTAATTAGATCTGGCGGCTCCGGAGTCAACCAAAGTCCGACTTCAGACTTCAGGATGGGACCGAGACCAATCGCCAGTTTGACCAATCTTGTTGTCTTGAGCTGAGTATGTTGTGTATGTGGATTACAACCCGCTCCTTTAAGAGCTAGCCGTACCCTGCGTTCACCGAAGCTGTTCTCAGACTGGCCAGAAACGTTACGCTTTGTCTTCCTATTTTCTGTTCAGAGGGATTAATTTGTGGCACGATTCAGGGCGGTATTTGTTTTGTTATGACGCTATTTATTTTTTGAACCCTTTCATCGAATTAGTCAGCCTTTGACTTTTCTTTTCTATTTGTCGGACAAAACGAAAACTGTCGATTTCTTCCATGATTTTGTTAATTTCTTGACGTGCTTTCATAACACGAGAATCAGATTTACGTAAAGCGTTCTCCGTAGACCGACATTACATGAAATACTTCCATTTCAAACCCATAGGTGCGTATCCCCTTGTTTCCCCGAAATTAAAGGGACCCTGACGAGAGAAATTATTTCATCCTTCTCCAAGCTTCTGTATCATGTAATCAACAAACTCTGCGGTGTCCTGGGAAAAGTTCGCGGGGAGTTTCACAAGGTGAAGGTCGCCTGAAATCACCGTCCAGTGATAACGAGACCTGAGGTAAATCTCGCGTGCACGGTGCGGCAAGACAAGCTGATGTTGCGCACTTCTTCTCTGACATGGAGCAGTCGTGGTGTGCCGTGATGCACCGTGCGCACCTTTGTTGAACGTCAAGATGCTTTTTGAATAATTTATTATTCTTCGCACGCTCTCACTGCATCACTTGAATTTTGTGTGCATCGCCCCTAAAAAGGGATAAATAATAATAATAATAATAATAATAATAATAATAATAATAATAATAATAATAATAATAATAATAATAATAATAATAATAATAATAATAATAATAATAATAATAATCAAATTAGGCATTCAAGTGTAAATTGCCCTAAAGATTGGAGTGGTAATATTATTTTTCAGCAAAATTAAAGGAAACAATTTAATTATTATTTTCTAAAGGGTAATGGCGAATGTGCGAACTATTTCCTGTAAGCACAGCTGTGTAGATTGGGCAGGAATGAAACGGAAGGCACGCACAGAATGTAGGCGGCTGTAGATCTAAAACTGTCTGGAATAGATCTAGATCTAGATCTACATGATGTGGTGTAAGATCTAAGGGAGAAGGTACGCACACAATGTAGGCGGCTGTAGATCTAAAACTGTCTGGAATAGATCTAGAACCGTCTGGAATAGATCTAGATCTATATCTACATGATGTGGTGTAAGATCTAAGGAAAACAAGAGAAATCCTGGCAACTGTGTGCACACACAACTATGCCTACTGCAGCTGCTCTTTTTTCGGGAATTTCAACATTTGAGCAATTCGGATCCGTATTGTCGACTTTAAGATCTGGCCCCGAATGATCCTCGATGACCCCATGACGGGTGTAGTGACCCACACCGGCCAATATTGATCAGTTTCTTTGATGTCTGGCAGCAATGCCGGCCAGGCAGATAAGTACGCTTCTACTAATCTACTTTCGTTTTCCTTCCATCGTGCGCAAGTCGAAAACGAGGCTTCTCCAACGTCTTTTTCTTTTGTTTTTCCATCGCTATTTTTCCTTCTTTCTTTCCCTATCTGACCGTTATTTCTCCTATTCTTTCTTCCTTTTTCGATCTATTCCTCTCTCTCTCTCTCTCTCTCTCTCTCTCTCTCTCTCTCTCTCTCTCTCTCTCTCTCTCTCTCTCTCTCTCTCTCTCTCTCTGACTCTGTCTTATAATTTTTTCTTCAATTTTGAATTGTTTCGCCTAATTTGAACTCGTTTTTGCCATCTCCCTTTGATTTTCCGACCTTTTGTGTCGGCGTTCTTTCATCCTCCTGTCCTGTCTACACAAGGTCAACAACCCTCTGACACAGGCCTGTTTCGCCCGCATCATCCTGCTGTGAGTTTTACAGGACGCCCAGTTATTGGCTGGAATTTCAAACAGTCCAAGGATTATGAACTCCAATTGGGATCGTTTGATCGTTAGATCCACGCTAACAAGCGCTCGTGAATCGCCTCTGTCAAGGTGACAAAATGCCTGCGTTCAGACGTACAAGGCCTATGTTCTTACCGTTAGTTTGAGCCTCTCTCTCTCTCTCTCTCTCTCTCTCTCTCTCTCTCTCTCTCTCTCTCTCTCTCTCTCTCTCTCTCTCTCTCTACCCCCTGACACCTGGTCCAGTCTGTCTAAGAGGCTGGTGTGTTGATCTTGCTTACCTGCCGTGCACTCGCTAACACCTGGTCCAGCCTGGCTGAGAGGCTGGTGTGTTGATCTAGCTTACCTGCCGTGCACCCGCTAACACCTGGTCCAGCCTGGCTGAGAGGCTGGTGTGTTGATCTTGCTTACCTGCCGTGCACCCGCTGACACCTGGTCCAATCTGGCTGAGAGGCTGGTGTGTTGATCTTGCTTACCTGCCGTGCACCCGCTGACACCTGGTCCAGTCTGTCTGAGAGGCTGGTGTGTTGATCTTGCTTACCTGCCGTGCACCCGCTGACACCTGGTCCAGTCTGGCTGAGAGGCTGGTGTGTTGATCTAGCTTACCTGCCGTGCACCCGCTGACACCTGGTCCAGTCTGTCTGAGAGGCTGGTGTGTTGATCTTGCTTACCTGCCGTGCACCCGCTGACACCTGGTCCAGTCTGTCTGAGAGGCTGGTGTGTTGATCTTGCTTACCTGCCGTGCACCCGCTGACACCTGGTCCAGTCTGTCTGAGAGGCTGGTGTGTTGATCTAGCTTACCTGCCGTGCACCCGCTAACACCTGGTCCAGTCTCTCTGAGAGGCTGGTGTGTTGATGTTGCTTACCTGCCGTGCACCCGCGGACACCTGGTTCAGCCTGGCTGAGAGGCTGGTGTGTTGATCTTGCTTACCTGCCGTGCACCCGCTGACACCTGGTCCAATCTGGCTGAGAGGCTGGTGTGTTGATCTTGCTTAGCCGCACGACCAGAAAGGACTCACTAATGGCTGTCGAAGCTTGACTTTCGTCTCATTCATTTGCTCCTCCTCCTCTCTCTCGAGCTCTTTGACGTCTTTCTACCAGTCTTCCACACTCTAAACCTGTCGAATTTTCTCGCTCTTAACCTCTCGACTGTTTGATCTTCCCTGCCTCTCTCTCTCTCACTCACTCACTCACTCGCTCTCTCTCTCTCACCTCTCTCCTCTCCTCTCCTCCACCTCTCTCCTTATCCGCCTCTTTTCTCTAACGCATGTCCCCCACCTGTTGAATAGCCCCGTTGTTGTAGCAGATCAACTTCCCTATAACCAGCGCTGGCCCCCACACGTCACCTTGTCGCCCGAGGCACTCCATAAAATGTTTTCTTCATCAGGAAAACACGACACAATAGCTTCGCCGGGGATAAATTAATAAATGTTAGATCTAAGTTGCCAATTTCATAACATAAAAATGTCCATGAATAATATTAATAATCTTCGTACATGTACTATTAACGACCATGCGCATTGATTACTTTCGCAATTAAAAAACAAACAACTGTCGCCTGTGAACGTAATCGAGACATTACGTCTGATCTATGAACATTCCTAAACATTGAAAGGCCTAGTTCGGCGTTACAGTGGACGAGTTATGTCAGATAACCAGTCAATCATTCAATTTCGTATCAAAACTCTTTCCCCCCCCCCCCCCCCCTCCCCCTTTTCTCTTTCCCAAGTCATTGTTTTAAGCTCACCACACAACCAATTCGAGCCCACTTTGTGAGCAAAGAGTGTGGAATTGAAAAAGCGGTTCAAAACCTATCAAGTCTTCATTATCAAAAGAAAGAGGAAGACTCAGGGTGAATATTACCTCCCCTTACCTCCCCCTTAATATTATCCATTCTGTCGAGAAGTTGTCGGACGTGGGATTTTCCTGATGGAGGACTGTAGAGGCTCTCCAGATATATCTTGGGGATTAAAAAAAAAAAACAACAACAAAAAAATAAAATTCAAACAAACTAACAAAACAAAACACCAAGAGCAACCGCATCCAAAAAAATAACAACATAACGAAACAAAAAACAACAACAACAAAACATTTTTTTTTAATCGAAAAAAAAAACCCCAAAACAAACTTACAAAACAAACCACCTCACAGAATAAGAAAATACCTTTTTATATATTAGAATAATTCGTAGCATCTTGTATTTCCGTCAGCTCAAAAACAAAAAAAAAAAAACAACAAAAAAAAAAAAAACAGGACTAAAATATTTAAAAACAACAACAACAAAAACCTGCTGAATATTTTCTATACAGAAACTGGGTTCAAATAAAAAGAGGAAAACTCAGAAAACGTTCGCAAGCGCCATCAAGCGGGCGAGTCTGAAGCTTAACTGTGTCATAATTTTAGTTTTACGATAATTCTCATTTTTGTGTGTTTTCATGAAATTGACAATAATTTTATGATTTTATACGAAAAGACCACACCTTGATTTACAGAAAATATTAGTAGCTGACTTCAGCTCGTATGAAAAAAAAAAAAATATACTAACAAAATAATATCGAAAAAAAAAACCTACTTTCTTTCTGTTTCACTCCAAATCTACCCCTGTCTATCACAACTAAAACATGTGCCCGCAATGCAGTAATAATAGAAAACATGATAATCCAGACATAATCCATCTTGGAATGGACCCATCTGCACTTTCATATGCTGAGATTTTAATGTCGATAACCCAATAACTTTCCGTTTTTGACATTTTTGAAAAAAAAAAAATTAAAAAAAAAAAACAAAAACAGAAACTCACAAAAAGTTTTTATCTTTTTTTTTTTTTTTGACATTTCTCGACATGATCTGGTAGACACAGATAAGCTCTTTGTCATTTTGATCCCCAAAGCATTTATTTTGAATGGCCTTGACCGGTGACGCCGCGTACTTGGCTCCTTTTCAAAATGCCGTGATTGCCCCATGCCGAGAAGTCGTTCGGACTTTACTGGTACACGTAGTTTACTGTCTCCTTCCTCCTCCTTGCTGGCCTGGTGATGGTCACCGCCTCTCGTGGGCAGATGCACCAGGTGTCACAGCGTGGTGGTCACTACCAAGCTACTGGACACTTTTTCTTCGGACGCTCTAGTCCACGACTTGGTGAGGAACAAATTTCAACATCGATCGGGAATTTGCTTTAAATTTTATTTTACTTCCCCAGTTTTGAGTGAATTATCGGCCGCTGAGACCTAGATCTAGATTCAGAATCATCGTTAAGAGGCTGCTGCGTGTATTGAATTTGTGGATTTTTATGTCGTTAATTTTTCTGAACATCGGTTCGACTACTTTTTAGCGTAAAACTGGAAGAGAAATATGCATGATTATTATTATTATTATTATTATTATTATTATTATTATTATTATTATTATTATTATCATTATCATTATCATTATCATTATCATTATCATTATCATTATTATTATTATTATTATTATTATTATTATTATTATTATTATTATTATTATTATTATTATTATTATTATTATTATTATTATTATTATTATTATTATTATTATTATTATTATTATTATTATTGTTATTATTATTATTGTTATTATTATTATTATTATTATTATTATTATTATTATTATTATTATTATTATTATTATTATTATTATTATTATTATTATTATTATTATTATTATTATTATTATTGTCATTATTATTATTATTATTATTATCATCATCATCATCATCATCATCATCATCATCATCATCATCATCATCATCATTATTATTATTATTATTATTATTATTATTATTATTATTATTATTATTATTATTATTATTATTATGGTAGTTGTGATAGTCAGCCGTTATCCAAGTTCAGGCTGGGTTTTCACCAAGTGTCGGTGATCTTGTGATAAAACATTGTTACTCCGATTGTTTCAGAGTTTTCGAGTTTTTCTTCTCGTGACGAAGGCTCTGTTTGTTTTCTTGACTTTTCCGTAGTCGGGGCCCATGATGTAGGGATATGTTGGAAAATACTCGCAGTGAAAGAGGGTTAAATGGAAAACATTTTAACCAAATTAAAAGAAAAGGCAAGAAACAAACTATCCAACGGCTAAAATAAAATGACCCCCCCAAAAAAAAAAAAAGAAAGAAAAAAATATAATAAATAAATGAATAAATAAATTAATTAATTAATAAAATATTGTTATATTAATATCCGGATGGTCCGGAAGTTGTTTTTTTTTTTTTTGTTTAAACTTTTTCAAAATGTAATAAGTCGAATCGAATCTGGCTATACGAACGGTTAATTAAACTTGTAAAAACCGTAAGCTATTTATAGATGCTGTCAAACGTCCCCGATATCATGAAAGTGCTAGAATCGGGAATTCCCACAAAAAGTTGAGAAGTTTCTTGAAATAGAACTAGTTAGTAAGGAAAAAGAAAAAAAAGCCGTTTTGAAGTATAACGGTTTTCTTCTTTATTGATTTATGATAGTGATTTTGCCATCATTTTTTTAAAAAAATAAATTATCACGCTTTACGTTTGTTTTCCTCTGTAGTCTCCTGATTGGGATAAAATAAATTATAATTTCTGCCCTCGGTTACACAATAGTGACTAGAGAAGTGTACAGAAACGTTGGTTTAGAGACTTCAACTGAGAAGAGATATCCACCAATAAGTAAATAACAAACCAACAAAAGCAAAGAGATTGAAGATGGCCGCAGCGAGATAGAAGTATGTGTTTCGACCATAGTTAAAGAAAAACGAAGAAAAGTAATCGACTAAAGAGAGCAACTGAACGAGAAAGAATTAGAACTCGTGTCGAAGGTGAGATTCTGAACTCAATAATTTGTTCGATCAAAGACAAACAACGAAGAGAAGTATTCGAACTAAGAAAGCAATTTGATCAAGATAGAGAACTGGTATCTAAGGTGTGATTCCAAATCCGGGAGAGGATCACTAAGACAAGTTCAGATTCGATACGGGCCATGCTAGGTTACTGGTGAACGTAAAGAGCGAAAGGCGCTTTCTGCCCGTTGTGTTTTGTGGTGCTGCGGGAAGTTCTGAACATGACTAGACGGGCGGTCCGTACTCTAGCGGCTGTTGCGGCTCTTTGGTTTGCCGCGCAGCTCTTACTGCAGCCCGCTGCGCAGGCGCAAGTCGTCGACGCGAACGACACCTCATCAGACACGGCGAACTTTACCCAGACGAATTCCACTGGTGAGAAAAGGTTTTTTGAAAATAATGTTTTGAAATATCTGTACCATATACACTGTGGCGCGGAAATGGTTGAGATCTATATATTGCCTAAAACAAAGATGGAGACACTTCAATAAACGTGGAGTGTCCTAATGTCACAGAATTTATTAAAAAAAAATGTTTTTCTGTAAGGGAGGATATTTGTTTTCAGATTCTATCAATATCATTTTTGCCCGTTCTTCTGCTCTGATTTTTACAGCAGACGCAGAATCCGAACTCTGTGGTATGACAAATGCATGGCTGTATCTTGATGCCAACTTAATTTTGTTGCGCAGTTCCCTGGATTTTGTTTAAGTTTCTTTCGTCTTTAAAAACCGCAGCTTTCTATCTATATTATGAAACGCAACTTTGATTTCTTTCTCCGCTATCTCCTCCAAAACCACGCAATGTAAAGTGATGCTGTTAAACAGTGTGCCTCATTACTACCTCTAGAACATCAGCATCAGCGTCGTCACTAAAAGTATCATCATCATTGGCATCAACATCAACATCATCATATCCATTCACATCACCATCATCATCGTGACCACTACCATCATCATCAGCAGCAGCATCAACATCATCATGACCATTCACACCACCACCACCACCACCATCATCATCATCATCATGACTATTCACACCACCACCACCATCATCATCATCATCATCATCATCATCATCGTGATCACTACCACCACCATCATCATCATCAGCATCATCAGCATCAACATCATCATGACCATTCACACCAAAACCACCACCACCACCACCATCATCATCATCGTCAGAACATCAGCGTCGTCAGTAAAAGTATCATCATCATTGGCATCAACATCAACATCATCATATCCATTCACATCACCATCATCATCGTGACCACTACCATCATCATCATCAGCAGCATCAACATCATCATGACCATTCACACCACCACCACCACCATCATCAACATCATCATGACCATTCACACCACCACCACCACCACCATCATCATCATCGTGACCACTACCACCACCACCACCATCATCATCAGCAGCATCATCAGCATCAACATCATCATGACCATTCACACCAAAACCACCACCACCACCACCATCATCATCATCGTCATCATCATCATCATCAGCATCAACATCATCATGACCATTCACACCACCACCACCACCATCATCATAATCATCATCAGCATCATCATCAGCATCATCATCATCATGACCATTCACACCACCACCACCACCATCATCATCATTATCATCATCATCGTGACCACTACCACCACCACCATCATCATCGTCATCAACATCAACATCATCAGCATCAACATCATCATGACCATTCACACCAGAACCACCACCACCACCATCATCATCATCAGCATCATCATCATCATCATCATCATCATCATCGTGACCACTACCACCACCACCATCATCATCATCATCATCATCATCATCATCATCATGACCATTCACACCACCACCATCATCATCATCACAATCATCATCAGCATCAACATCATCATGACCATTCACACCACCACCACCATCATCACCACCATCATCATCATCATCGTGACCACTACCACCACCACCATCATCATCGTCATCATCATCATGAGCATCAACATTATCATGACCATTCACACCACCACCACCACCATCATCATCATAATCATCGTCAGCATCAACATAATCAGTATCAACATCATCATGACCATTCACACCACCACCACCACCACCACCATCATCATCATCATCATCATCGTGACCACCACCACCACCATCATCATCATCATCATGACCATTCACACCACTATCATTACTACCACCATCATCATCGTCATCATCATCATCAGTATCAACCAAAAGCAAACCACCATCTCCCAACCAATCATGATCATCATTGACACGATTGACGCCATCACTACGATCAGCCTCACCTACAACTTCCGCATCACGCCATGATCCATACTTGTAGGCCTACTTCCTCCCCACCACCCCGTGGATATACTAACTAACACCAACAACTCACGGCTACATTTTTCAAATCTGGAACCTTTTTTTCCCTCAAACCTACCAGTGGATAATGCAAAAGGGGAAAAGATAAAGAAAGAAAGAAAGAAGCTTTTTGTCATCACTCTATTTTCATACTTAATTTGATTTGTTTCCAATTTAAAATATTTCTGTCATAGAATTCGATACAGGTCTCTTCCTGAATCATTTTTTTTTTTAAACTTTTCGGTGGCTCAGTGGCTAAGTGTCTCGGCAAGGCCATACGGGTTTCTATCGAGGTGCAGGTTCGATCCATGTCCATTCCATCTGCCTTGTATTATATTTTCACGTCTTTTGTCTTATTTGTCGGTCTCGAGCTAGATTCGAGAAGACCGCTTCTGGTGGACTTAGCTCGTCAAAAATATTCATTCAAATATTTCAATCAACCGATCTTTACCCTTGTTTTTCCCCTTTTCTCTGAACCAGTTGATAACGACGGCGACAACTGCTACACCAAACCGTGTGGACCAGGTGTATGTGAGGACCTCCTCAACTCTTACAGATGCATCTGTCCACCCAACTACAACGGCACCCACTGTGAGAATGATTTGGCAAGTAAGTAAACTTCTGTTGTTGTTATTGTTGTTGTGTTGCTGCTGTTGTTGTTAGTGGTGGTAGCTGTGGTGGTAGAGATAGCGAATGAGATGATGCTGTTGATGATAAAAATGATGACGACGATGGTAATGATGATGGTGATGGTGCTGATGATAATGATACTGATGTTGTTGGTTCTTATGATAATGATGACAACGATGGTGATGGTGATGGCTATGATGATATTGATGTTGTTGATGATGGTGATAATGATTGTCGTTATGATAATGATGACGACGATGGTGATGATGATATTGTTGTTGATGATGGTGATAATGATTATGGTTATGATAATGATGACGACGATGGTGATGATGATATTGATGTTGTTGATGATGGTGATAATGATTGTGGTTATGGTAATGATGTCGACGATGGTGATGGTTATGATAATTGACGCTGTGGAAGGTCCTCCACATAGCGCACAGTTCATACAGCTAAATCAAAGGAATATAACAAACAAAAATATTTAAAGCAAACGACTAAATAAAAAAGGTCAGAAGAATTGTAAATAAAATTTTAATACAAATACAAATATAAATATTTTAATAAAACGAATACATATGAATAATAAAATCTAACAAAGTAATCGAGAGGAAATTTCGATTTAAAGCGACTGATAATATGCATTCAACTGAAATAGTTACTTTATAAGTCTCGTGGACTTAAATGTTGATCTGGGTAGTTTACACAAGCTCTCAAACAAGGTTTTTCTCTTAACAAATTAAGTCCATAAATTAACAATATTTTTTAATGCTGTAATTCTTTATACAAGATTTGATGTAATAGGAACGACACATTAATTAATTTAATACGTCCGTGTCACTGATTTTATTGCCGCGTTGTACTCCAATGCTTAAGCGCGTTAAGTAGCCCTCATCCTGCACTGTTCACGCCCACACATACACAGTCAAGTCAGATCTAGGGTTGACTCGTTATTGTATAAGGCCTCAACACATCCCACAATTCAAATCACCAGCAGTAGTACAGACAGTCCTATAAAAGAAATCATACGCGCCCTTAATGAACTACCGCAACTATTCTAAAGCTTTTAAAACTTGA
>JAWDGP010001751.1:52500-100000 GCA_033675545.1 Elysia crispata
TAATTATTCTTTACTTTTTTTGTTTATCACATTATATAAAGCTTGAAATAAATCACTTCGATTTATCCACTTATTTTCCTAACTTGACAAGGCTATAGAGGTATTTATTCTCTTGTCTTGTCCTTGGATCAGGTTTTAAAGGCACGAACTGCAGCGAAGATATCGATGAGTGCGAGGCCTCAGCGAAACCGTGTGGAGACCTGGACGTGAAGTGCTTTAACGAGCCTGGGGGTTTTACCTGTGACTGTCCGGCCGGCTACGACGGCACCCCATGTGTGGTAGGTCATTCTGATGCAGTTAAGTTAAAATTATTATTTTATTCTTGGAAATCAGCTAATTCTCTTATTTCTAAATTTATTTCAACCCCTTGGCTGCTAACGAGTACATTGTTTTAGGTATATCACCACATGCACCATCAAATACAAAAAAAAATGATGCAAAGGTCAGTTTTTACTCATGACAAAAGTTTGAACCGTACACACAGATTTAAAATGAAACTAAAAAGTGTGGTATCAACAAAACAAATAGGTTTATAATATGGACGTACCTCGAACATCTACAACGCACATGGCCTCTCTTTTTAGAGGACATACCTGGTACGTCTACATTGCACAGGGCCTCTCAGTTTGGAAGACTTACCTGGTACGTCTACATCGCACAGGGCCTCTCAGTTTGGAGGAGATACCTGGTACGTTCACATCGCACAGGGCCTCTCAGTTTGGAGGACATAGCTGGTATGTCCACATCGCACAGGACCTCTCTATTTGGAGGACATAGCTAGTACGTTCACATCGCACAGAGCCTCTCTATTTGGAGGACATAGCTGGTACGTTCACATCGCACAGAGCCTCTCTATTTGGAGGACATAGCTGGTACATGCACATTGCACAGGGCCTCTCTATTTGGAGGACGTACCTGGTAGGTCTACATCGCACAGGGCCTCTCAGTTTGGAGGACGTACCTAGTACGTTCACATCGCACAGGGCCTCTCAGTTTGGAGGACGTACCTGGTAGGTCTACATCGCACAGGGCCTCTCAGTTTGGAGGACGTACTTGGTAGGTCTACATCGCACAGGGCCTCTCAGTTTGGAGGACGTACCTGGTAGGTCTACATCGCACAGGGCCTCTTAGCTTTTAGGACGTACCTGGTTGGTCTACATCGCACAGGGCCTCTCAGTTTGGAGGACGTACTTGGTAGGTCTACATCGCACAGGGCCTCTCAGTTTGGAGGACGTACCTGGTAGGTCTAGATCGCACAGGGCCTCTTAGTTTAGAGGACGTACCTGGTACATCTAAAGTTCAGTCAAAAGGATAAGATCCTTTTCAATGTTCGCAAGAATGCTGTGAATTCCACAAAACGGCCTAAAGGTGCAATTCCCTGTTTAAATTCATAGTCGAGCATTTTTTTTTTAATCTAGATAATAATAAATATTTAAAAGGATCTATACATAGATTTGGATTCAAGAAAATAAAACTTGTATTCTTAATGTAGGGTTTTCAGGCTTGATTTTGTAATGTTTTCCTCAACAAAGCTGACCTGAAGACCAATGAAAGTCATTCAGATAAAGTATCAACCAAAATATTTGAAATTATGGGGTTTTTTTTTAAATTTTTTTTTAATTGTGTATTGGCGTAGGCACTTGAAAACATTTGACCTTAATATCTGAATCGGATAAACTATTTCAATACAGATGTCCTATAAAATTTCTTTTTTTCTCATATCCATTATTTGAACACACACATCGTTCCAGCAAGTGAACGAGTGTGTGACACGGCCCTGTAAGAACGGCGCCACGTGTATTGATGGTGTCAACCAATACAGTTGCCAGTGTGTAGAAGGTTACACGGGTCCCAAGTGCGAGGTCAACATAGATGAATGTCTTCCAGGTTTTTGTACTGCACCAAACTCACGCTGCAAAGATCTGGTTAATGGCTATGTCTGCGAATGTGAGGAAGGTTTTGATGGTAAGTCACCACAACTTGATTACCTTAGTTTTTCAGAAGCAATGATGAATAAAGTCTTCACTGCACATCAATTATTTTGATGGTCTGATAGTTGGCTTTATAAAACCCATTAATAACAAGGTTACGGGATCCTTTTTCGTTTACGTGCATCAAATTAGCTCCACAATAATGTTTTCAACGATTGTCCTGAAGCCTTTGCGAAGAATAAGTTACCATTGAAGTGTTGCTAACAGCATGCTTAAGAATTCCACCTGATCAGACTTAGTGAGCTTTGGACCTTCACCGTTACACAAGAGCTTTGTTTAGTTCGACAGAAAAATAGCGGTGAGATCGTTAAGTTCTGGAAGGGTCAGATGTAAAGGAACATGTGTCTTGCAAACTTAAGAGCATTCATTTCAATGATTGATATTTTAAATGTGATTTTTTTCTCTGCTCCTCCTGCTTCAAGGCAACCCTTCGACAACCTGCAGTGACATAAATGAGTGCCTGCCGCTTCCCTCTGGCAGGTGTCTGAACGGGGCCAACTGTACCAACCATGTGGGGAGCTATAACTGCTCCTGTATGCCTGGGTTCAGTGGACATGACTGCGAGATTGATATAGATGACTGTGACCCAGACCCGTGCCATAATAATGCTACGTGAGTGATGTAGAGCTGAACTCACGTGAAAATTTAAATGTTTCTTCTGATTGCATTTTCTGTGTTGCAAAACTGGCGCTGTGTGGCATGAATATGAGACTGTAGTATTAATAGGGCGGAACAGACTAGCCATGCATGCCGGAACGAAGATAATAGAGACATAGTGAAAAATTCAATAGGGCCCAGTTTACATCAATTCTAAGGACTAGATGAAAGCTCAGCTGGGTGTCAAAAGTAAATTGATTTGGAGAAACTTTATCAGGAAACCAAAACTATTCAGCAAAACCTAGCCAAGACACCACACAGGAGATGTCTTGCAAATAATATTGTTTTTTTTTTCCTCTCACAAATTTTATAAATTTGCTATTTTATAGAAATTTCAGTTTTCATTTTGCAATCATGCTATTTTTACCTGTTTGACGGAAGTGATACGAGTTGTTCTCATCCTAATTTTGGTAACTCTTGTCTCAGTTGTCTTGACGGGGTGGCTGCGTACACTTGTGACTGCCTGCCTGGTTACAGTGGGCCCAAGTGTGAACAGAACATCGACGAATGTGTCAACAATGATTGTCGGAATGGAGCAAATTGTACTGATTTGGTAAATCACTGTCAATAAAAAAATGAATAATGCTGACCAAGATATGGGCATGTTACAAGATTGAGTCTGCAGCATGCCTAGCCAGGTTTTAGAATTGCTGAACTTGTCTTCATTCATGCATTCTACATCTTACCATATTTATTATCAGCAAGTCTGAGCAGCATGCCTAGCCAGGTTTTAGTATTGCTGAACTTGTCTTTATTCATGCATTCTACATCTTACCATATTTATTATCAGCAAGTCTGAGCAGGATCGTATCATAGAGTGCTTTGTGGTAGACGTAATTTGTTGTAATCAGCTATTAACAGAAACAAATACCGGGTTAGAGAAGTGGAGGAGAATAGAGGAAAGGATGAGAATTACGAATGGGTATCTCTTTCTCTATATCTCTCTCTCTCTATCTATCTTATTCTCTGCCTCTCTCTCTGTCTGTTGCTGTCTCTCTATATCTACCTCTCCCTCTCTGTCGCTGTTCCTGTCTCTCTATATCTACCCCTCCCTCTCTCTCTCTGTGCCTGTCTCTCTATATC
The DNA here is from genome assembly GCA_033675545.1 of Elysia crispata. NCBI lineage: Eukaryota > Metazoa > Mollusca > Gastropoda > Plakobranchidae > Elysia > Elysia crispata. The sequence goes on from JAWDGP010001751.1 coordinate 56,232, forward strand.
TACCTCTCCCTCTCTCTCTGTGCCTGTCTCTCTATATCTACCCCTCCCTCTCTCTCTCTGTGCCTGTCTCTCTATATCTACCCCTCCCTCTCTCTCTCTGTGCCTGTCTCTCTATATCTACCTCTCCCTCTCTCTCTGTGCCTGTCTCTCTATATCTACCTCTCCCTCTCTCTCTGTGCCTGTCTCTCTATATCTACCCCTCCCTCTCTCTCTCTGTGCCTGTCTCTCTATATCTACCTCTCCCTCTCTCTCTGTGCCTGTCTCTCTATATCTACCTCTCCCTCTCTCTCTCTCTGTTCCTGTCTCTCTATATCTACCCCTCCCTCTCTCTCTCTGTGCCTGTCTCTCTATATCTACCTCTCCCTCTCTCTCTCTGTGCCTGTCTCTCTATATCTACCCCTCCCTCTCTCTCTGTGCCTGTCTCTCTATATCTACCCCTCCCTCTCTCTCTGTGCCTGTCTCTCTATATCTACCCCTCCCTCTCTCTCTGTGCCTGTCTCTCTATATCTACCTCTCCCTCTCTCTCTGTGCCTGTCTCTCTATATCTACCTCTCCCTCTCTCTCTGTGCCTGTCTCTCTATATCTACCTCTCCCTCTCTCTCTCTATTCCTGTCTCTCTATATCTACCCCTCCCTCTCTCTCTGTGCCTGTCTCTCTATATCTACCTCTCCCTCTCTCTCTGTGCCTGTCTCTCTATATCTACCCTCCCCTCTCTCTCTGTGCCTGTCTCTCTATATCTACCCCTCCCTCTCTCTCTCTATTCCTGTCTCTCTATATCTACCTCTCCCTCTCTCTCTGTGCCTGTCTCTCTATATCTACCTCTCCCTCTCTCTCTGTGCCTGTCTCTCTATATCTACCCCTCCCTCTCTCTCTGTGCCTGTCTCTCTATATCTACCCCTCCCTCTCTCTCTCTGTGCCTGTCTCTCTATATCTACCCCTCCCTCTCTCTCTGTGCCTGTCTCTCTATATCTACCCCTCCCTCTCTCTCTGTGCCTGTCTCTCTATATCTACCCCTCCCTCTCTCTCTGTGCCTGTCTCTCTATATCTACCCCTCCCTCTCTCTGTGTGCCTGTCTCTCTATATCTACCTCTCCCTCTCTCTCTGTGTGCCTGTCTCTCTATATCTACCCCTCCCTCTCTCTCTGTGTGCCTGTCTCTCTATATCTACCCCTCCCTCTCTCTGTGTGCCTGTCTCTCTATATCTACCTCTCCCTCTCTCTCTGTGCCTGTCTCTCTATATCTACCTCTCCCTCTCTCTCTGTGCCTGTCTCTCTATATCTACCCCTCCCTCTCTCTCTGTGCCTGTCTCTCTATATCTACCCCTCCCTCTCTCTCTGTGTGCCTGTCTCTCTATATCTACCCCTCCCTCTCTCTGTGTGCCTGTCTCTCTATATCTACCTCTCCCTCTCTCTCTGTGCCTGTCTCTCTATATCTACCTCTCCCTCTCTCTCTGTGCCTGTCTCTCTATATCTACCTCTCTCTCTCTCTCTGTGCCTGTCTCTCTATATCTACCTCTCCCTCTCTCTCTGTGCCTGTCTCTCTATATCTACCTCTCCCTCTCTCTCTGTGTGCCTGTCTCTCTATATCTACCCCTCCCTCTCTCTCTGTGCCTGTCTCTCTATATCTACCCCTCCCTCTCTCTCTGTGTGCCTGTCTCTCTATATCTACCCCTCCCTCTCTCTCTGTATTCCTGTCTCTCTATATCTACCTCTCCCTCTCTCTGTGTGCCTGTCTCTCTATATCTACCTCTCCCTCTCTCTCTATTCCTGTCTCTCTATATCTACCCCTCCCTCTCTCTCTCTGTGCCTGTCTCTCTATATCTACCCCTCCCTCTCTCTCTGTGCCTGTCTCTCTATATCTACCCCTCCCTCTCTCTCTGTGCCTGTCTCTCTATATCTACCTCTCCCTCTCTCTCTGTGTGCCTGTCTCTCTATATCTACCTCTCCCTCTCTCTCTGTGCCTGTCTCTCTATATCTACCTCTCCCTCTCTCTCTCTGTGCCTGTCTCTCTATATCTACCCCTCCCTCTCTCTCTGTGTGCCTGTCTCTCTATATCTACCCCTCCCTCTCTCTGTGTGCCTGTCTCTCTATATCTACCTCTCCCTCTCTCTCTGTGCCTGTCTCTCTATATCTACCTCTCCCTCTCTCTCTCTCTGTGCCTGTCTCTCTATATCTACCTCTCCCTCTCTCTCTGTGTGCCTGTCTCTCTATATCTACCTCTCCCTCTCTCTCTGTGCCTGTCTCTCTATATCTACCTCTCCCTCTCTCTCTGTGCCTGTCTCTCTATATCTACCTCTCCCTCTCTCTCTGTGCCTGTCTCTCTATATCTACCTCTCCCTCTCTCTCTGTGCCTGTCTCTCTATATCTACCCCTCCCTCTCTCTGTGTGCCTGTCTCTCTATATCTACCTCTCCCCTCTCTCTCTGTGCCTGTCTCTCTATATCTACCCCTCCCTCTCTCTCTCTGTGCCTGTCTCTCTATATCTACCCCTCCCTCTCTCTCTCTGTGCCTGTCTCTCTATATCTACCTCTCCCTCTCTCTCTCTGTTCCTGTTTCTCTATACCTTCCTTTCCCTCTCTCTCTCTCTCTCTCTCTCTCTCTCTCTCTCTCTGATCCTGTCTCTCTATATCTACCCCTCTCTCTCTATCTGTCTATCTATCTTATTCTCTGCCTCTCTCTCAATGTTCCTGTCTCTCTATATCTACCTGTCTCTCTCTCTCTTTTTCCCTCACTCTCTCCCATCCTCCGAGAAAAACTTTAAACAGCTCTCTGTGGTGACAAGCAAGCCATTGATAAGAACATATTTCGATAGAAGCTTTCAACATCCTTCTGTCTCCTCTCCAGATCAACGCCTTCAAATGTGAATGTGTGGCTGGCTGGACCGGCGACCTGTGTGAGACGGACATCGACGAGTGTAATCCCAGTCCATGCATAAACGGCGTTTGTGAGGACAGGCTGAATGAGTTCTACTGCGCCTGCCCAGCAGGCTTCACAGGTTGGTCCTCAAATAGACGTGGTGTTTGCTTGTTTTCATGCGGTTTGTTTTGCTTGTTTTCATGCGGTTTGTTTAAATAAATGCCCTGAGCATGGAAGATGAATACTAGTTTTGACTTGTCAATTTTTACATTTGGAGGAAGTTTTTTTTTTTAAAGATCAAAGCCTCTTTTGAATTTCTCACCATTGAAGGGCGCATGAATGGAATTATTTTACTTCTCTAATGAGACATTTCTTGTATGTTTTCACGTAACTTTCAAATGAGACATTTCTTCTATCTTTTCACATAACTTACTTTCAAATGATATATTTCTTGTATGTTTTCACGTAACTTACTTTCAAATGATATATTTCTTGTATGTTTTCACGTAACTTACTTTCAAATGATATATTTCTTGTATGTTTTCACGTAACTTACTTTCAAATGATATATTTCTTGTATGTTTTCACGTAACTTACTTTCAAATGATATATTTCTTGTATGTTTTCACGTAACTTACTTTCAAATGATATATTTCTTGTATGTTTTCACATAACTTACTTTCAAATGATATATTTCTTGTATGTTTTCACATAACTTACTTTCAAATGATATATTTCTTGTATGTTTTCACATAACTTACTTTCAAATGATATATTTCTTGTATGTTTTCACGTAACTTTCAAATGAGACATTTCTTCTATCTTTTCACATAACTTACTTTCAAATGATATATTTCTTGTATGTTTTCACATACCTTACTTTCAAATGAGACATTTGTTTTATCTTTTCCTATAACTTACTTTCAAATGAAATATTTCTCGTATGTTTTCACATAACTTCCTTTCAAATGAAACATTTCTTTTATTTTTTCATGTAACTTCACATTGCAAGTCAAAGTCTGATTTTGTTTTGTTTTGTTATCAATCCCTGACATCCAAGTCAAGTGGGGAAGTCCCAGTCAATCTTACTTGATTCAGGTGACAAATTTTGTTATTTGTTTTTGTGACAATGATGGGAGATAATGTTGTTTCATAATCATTCTTCACCAGGCCTTACCTGTGAGAGTAATATTAATGATTGTGACCCCGATCCGTGCCAAAACAATGGGACTTGCTTAGACGGGATCAACAATTACAGATGTGAGTGCAACTCGGATTGGATGGGTCAGAACTGCACAGAAGTTTACAACGAATGTGCTTTTAGACCCTGCAAAAATGGAGGAAACTGCACAAGGTATGCTGGCGTATTGGATTTTGTGTGAAAATTAAGAAATTTTGTCTTAGCATACGGCACTAGAAACAAACATTCCCTTACATCACGGCTGCACTGTCGCCCTCATTCAGTAGGACGGGAAAGCAAAGAAGAAGAAGGAGCTTGAATTGTAGTTTTTGAAATGGAAACTGGTTGTATTTTGTGGAAACTCCATTGGTTGCATGCGATATTGTTACATCTCTGAAACAAGTTTGCATATTTGGATCATATCAAAAGACCCGAAAAATTGACTAAGCCTTATTAGATCTAAGAAAAGAAAAAGAATGAAAGAATTAGTACTTTCTCAAAAGGTACTTTAAAGATAGTTTTAAAATTTAGTATTTCTCTAGTTAAGACTTTTTTGTGTTTTGTCATGATGCTTACGGAAATTGTGCCAAGAATAGTACAAGCAAAAAATAGTTTTCATAGAATGAAATCAACACTAAGAAATGACCACATCTCAATTCACACAAGAGGAAGAGCCCCGGAGTCCTTTATTGAACCCATTCTGCTGTATGGATTTTGAGGCCTTGATAATTTCAAAACGGGTACAAAAGAAATTGGAGGCAACAGAAATGTGGTTACTTCGTTCGTAAATGCTACGAATCTCATGGACTGCAAAAACATCAAACGAAACAGTGTTACGAGAAGCCGACACAAGGTCACCCATGAATAGAGTACATAAATGCCAGCAACCATTTTTGGCCATGTGATGAGAAGAGAGAAACTAGAGCATCTTGTGACAACTGGAATGATTGAAGGAAAACGCTGCATGTAAAGATAGTGTAAAAAGATATTGGATGGACTAACAAAGAGGCTCAAAGTAGGACGAGTGACAGAGGCACTGAAAGCGGTGAGGGGCAGAGATGCGTAGAAGGTCATGATCACTTTCGTTCAAGAGCAGGGCGCCTGGTTGATTGAATTGAAGTTAAGGCTTGAAAGGATATCAGTTGTGTTTGGAAATTGTAGTTTTGTTCACTGGCTTGGACTGTCCATGGACATGCACAGGTTTACTGATTGTTCTTATTTGTCATATATGTCAGTTTCCTGAAGAGTAATTCTCAAGGAATTGAAAATTTAATGGTCTATTTTTTTTTTTGTCCCAGTTAGGATGACATATAGAGTTTGAAATATTAGCAGTAGTTCTAGTTTTTATGGGTTTTTTTTTTTATTTTTGTGCCAATTACGTGACATCTTTCATAAAATAATGTGGAATTATAGCAGTAGCTGATCCATTTCCTATCTATTTCAGATTGTTATATAAAGATTATGATCTAAAATTTTTAAAATATATTTTGATTACCATCTACTGGGGAAGGAAACCAGTTTTACACGTTGCACTTCATTTTGGTCCTCACAAAATTGATGAAATCATATTCAAAGTCTACTTTATTCACCCAGCGAACCTCGAGTTAAGGCGTTCGAGTGCGCATGTCCCACAGGATTTAATGGCACAGCATGTGAAATCAACATAGATGACTGCGCTCTGGCCGGGGCTAATCCCTGCAAGTCATATGAGATATGCAGGGACGGCGTGAATAACTACACATGCGGATGTCCCATAGGTAAGGTGGTTAATAATACTCCCAACAATTAAAAAAAGTATGTTGAACACAAAAAAATCCTCAACTTTTTTATTTGTTGCTTGTGGAGGCCTTCACAAAAATAAAAGAAATTTGATTCACGCTGAATATTGGTTCTTAAAGTTTTGTCAAGGATCACATTTTCACATTTTTCCATATTGATGCAAGAAGTTGCCAAGAACTAAGGTAACCATTTTAAACAGCACTTTTACCTTAAGAAACTTGAGACCTTGATGGAAGCAGGATATTTTATAATTAAGTTGTTGGTTTTTTGTTTTATATACATATATATATATATATATATATATATATATATATTCCTTTTTTGTCTTTAATTTATTCTTTGACCAAAAGTATACGCTTTCGTCAAGGCTGATAGAGAAGAGGCTTATTTTTACTGTGTTGCCTTACGTCTCACAATCTCCCAGGCTATGGTGGGTTCCAGTGTTCAGAGGAGATAAACGAGTGTGACGCCAAGCCTTGTAAGAATGGTGGTAACTGCACAGACGGACTCGGAAACTACACCTGCACCTGTCGTCAGACTATCATCGATATCACCAGGTAGTGAGCGTTTCAAACAGTCTTATTTTTACCAGCATTTGCTTACTCTTCAATTTGATTTGGCATAGTGATTTAATGATAGATGCTCTTCCCTGTCATTATTTAATGAAATGCAGTATTGACAATGCCTGTAGGAGTGGTCTTTATTTATGTGCAAAGTGCCCTGTAGAGTTGTAATCAAATTCCAGTTAAGTAGGAGCATAGGGCTCTGGGTTGATCAATTTCTACCCATAGATGCCAGACCAGTGGAAAGTCACTCTAATCCATTTTTACCTTTTTTTTTCCTTTATACAGTTTTGAGCAAAAAAAAATAATCTTCTCTACAGCAGTAATAGCAAGGCAGGAGGTAGAAGTTGGTGTTGATGGATTTTTTTAAAAAGAAACAGAGTTTGTGACAAATACCGACAGTTTTGCTCCATTGCTCCTCCCCTAGCTCCATCTTCTTCATGTCATTTCCCTGTTTGTCCTCAGTATTATCGGCCCCAAGGGCAAATTGCTCCTCCCCTAGCTCCATCTTCTTCATGTCATTTCCCTGTTTGTCCTCTGTATTATCGGCCCCAAGGGCAAATTGCTCCTCCCCTAGCTCCATCTTCTTCATGTTATTTCCCTGTTTGTCCTCAGTATTATCGGCCCCAAGGGCAAATTGCTCCTCCCCTAGCTCCATCTTCTTCATGTCATTTCCCTGTTTGTCCTCAGTATTATCGGCCCCAAGGGCAAATTGCTCCTCCCCTAGCTCCATCTTCTTCATGTCATTTCCCTGTTTGTCCTTAGTATTATCGGCCCCAAGGGCAAATTGCTCCTCCCCTAGCTCCATCTTCTTCATGTTATTTCCCTGTTTGTCCTTAGTATTATCGGCCCCAAGGGCAAATTGCTCCTCCCCTAGCTCCATCTTTTCATGTCATTTCCCTGTTTGTCCTTAGTATTATCGGCCCCAAGGGCAAATTGCTCCTCCCCTAGCTCCATCTTCTTCATGTCATTTCCCTGTTTGTCCTCAGTATTATCGGCCCCAAGGGCAAATTGCTCCTCCCCTAGCTCCATCTTCTTCATGTCATTTCCCTGTTTGTCCTCAGTATTATCGGTCCCAAGGGCAAATTCGTCGCAGGTTACACAGGTCAAAACTGTGAAGAGGACATCAACGAGTGCGAGCTGTACAAGGACCCGCCAATCTGCCAGTCCAACGGAAAGTGTGAGAACCTTGCCGGATACTTTGAGTGTTACTGTCGAAATCCTTTCGAGGATGGACAGGGCTTTAATGTAGGTATGTAACCAGCTCATACGCTCATCTTTGGAGGTTACTGTTTGCATTAATCCCAAGAAATTATATTATTGGGGATGGTATTGTATAAAAAAAAATTTTCTTGTAAAATTCAAAATCTTTTGAATATTTTAAGCTTAAAAAAAAGAAGCTAAGGAATCTGACTTCAGGCTTCAAACAGCTTTGAGTATTCGTTTTTCGGGGCAAAGAACCATGGAATTGGTTCATCAATACTGCAAGATTTTTGTTGCAAGCTAGTAACAGGTTGTAAGCCTGTGAATATTTTTAAGAATTAAAACCCCTCTCATACTGGCAGTAAGTGAAGATTGATACAAAAGTTTATCTAAACAAAGAAACGTTATAAATCATTCTTCTCATCTACCAGGCTCACTGTGCGAGTCCAGCATATCTTACTGCGATATGCGTAGGCTTGACCAACAATGCCAGAATGGGGCTACATGTGTTGTAGTTAAGCTTGGATCTGAATGCCAGTGTGCTCCAGGATATGAGGGTAAGTCTCACCCCAACCTTTCTCACTTGGTTTTCCAAAACTTAGTTAATTGTATCTCAAATTTATATGCAAATGAGTTTACTGTTTATATTTTCTAGTTCTGTGCACTAAATGATCATAATTTTTCTTAATTACCAAATCCCACTGCCTAACATTTCTCATTATCTTGAAAGCAAAGGTTTAATCAAATGTTAGAAAGTTGCTCCTGCAAGGGTAAAGAAATTCAGATATTGTTTCTTTCCATCTTTTGCTCTTTTTCTAAAGACTCAATCATTACCTAGTGACCAAAGTATAAAACTCGTGTAAAATCCAAATGAAAGTAAATCAGGAAATTCAAAGTGGCAAGAACTGCCCCCAATCCCTAAAATCAAAAGACTTTCAATATTCCGATATCTATCGAAAATACGTCAAGAACGAGTAGAAAACGCCGCTCGCTCTGAAATTAGGGTTTACATTGCATTTTAATGCAGAGAAATTGTGCCAAAACTATTTTAAAAAATGTTCTTTGACCTAGTGTAGATTTATTTCTCTATTTTAACAATTTGATGTAGCTTGTCCGGAACAAAGCATATCAGGCTTGTTTTCTATACATTTAGAGATCTCTCGCCAGTTCCATGGAGGTGAGATGATGAGGTGTCATTGAACATCCACACCTGTAATCTCAGGGCAAGAATTCTTACTAACAGCTTCTTGCTACTTAGGATATTTTTAAACTTCACAAAGATAAAAAATAAATAAATAAAACGAAAAAAAAAAGTTTTGTCACTTTTGAATATCTGCCTTTGTTATGAGTTGCAGCGAATCATAAGTATAGAAATAGATGGTATAAAATGAAACTTTTCCTCCCTTCTTCAGCCCAAGTTGCTTTTCCACTCTTTTGAACTCGAAGACCTAATTTATACCTGCCTGATACATTCCAGGTGGCCTGTGTGAGATTGATATTGACGAATGTTTGTCAAACCCATGTCAACATAACGGGACTTGCCTGGACCAAGTCAACAACTACACGTGTACATGTCAACCTGGCTGGACCGGCCGGCAGTGTGAGATAGACATAGATGACTGTGAAGTAAATCCGTGCCTTAACAAGGGAATCTGTCGGGATGGAATTAACAGGTGGGTTTTACTGTTTGGGATCCGGTGAAGAATGTCTGATGGACCTTCAGGTTTTCACACTCCCAACCCCCATGGTTGTGTGTGAAGTCTCACCGAGAGAAAAGGATGATCGGCGGACTTTCAGGTTTTCACGCTCCCATCTCCCAATTGTGTGTAACAAACTGTGTCATCTCTCCCAAGAAAGGAATGATTGGCGACTCCCAGGTTTTCACTCTCCCATCCATCAAGTGTTGTGTGTTAGAAACTATCTCCTCTTTTTCAAGAAAAGAAAGATTGTCATATTTTTTTGGTTTTCACAGTCCCCTACATTGTGTAAAAAAACTGTCATCTTTCCCAAGAAAAGAATGATTGACAAACTTTAAGAGTTTGAATTTTCCTATGTTGTGTGCATAAGAAACTGGTCATCTTTCCCAAGAAAAGAAAGATTGTCAAATTTCAGGTTTTCACTCTCCCTGTGGAAGACACTGGTTCACAGCAGGTGAATAAAACACATTTTTTTATAGCTACAAGTAACTGAGGTCAATTTTAGGAAAAATATGGATGCTTATCAAAAGGTTAAGGTTTATGATCACTGATAATGGTAGATGTAAACTCTTTTGAATGGCCTTTTTAATATTTCTCAAAACTGTGTAATGGAGTATGTGACAAAAAAAAATTTTTTAATTTACTGAACTCAAAACCATCTTTTTTTTTTTGTCCTTTTTTCTTGAAAATGCTCCACAAATTTATGATAGGTTGGTATAACAAGATGTTTTTGATCTGCCGGACTTTCGTATAGGATAATACTCAAAAGCAAGATTGGAGAGTGAGAAAAATTTGCCTGATGTGGAGGAGAAAGGAGAAAAAATAACTTGGTTTCCATCTCCAGCTCCTTATCTTGTGATGTTCCTGAAATCTCTCGATATACAATACCTTGAAAGCAAAGTTTTTTAAATTCATAAACTAATTTGTTTGAGAACCTATCTTAACCATTTTTTTTTTTAGACATCAATGCCTTTGACCATACATTTTATAAATTCTCTAGCAAAATGTGCGTAAAGTTATTGTAATTGTTTCAAAAGGATTTGTTCACATTGAAAGGTATTTTAAAAAAACCAGGGTAAGGTTTATTTGAGTTGTATTCTCTAAATTGCCATCATGTGTATTTGCATGATTGTTTGGTTGCCAGTGATGGAGCCCTCTAATATTTAATGATTTTCCTTCCTTGACCAGAATAACTTTTTGATTCTGCCCCACCTCATGTTGCAACAATTTATAGTTATTAATTTATCATGACATCTTTACAAAGGAAATTCACATAAGATTAATGTATTAGTGAAGGATTAGTTTTCAAAAGAATATGGTCTCAGATAAATCAATAAGGTGTGATGTATGTTCACTGTCAGTTATCTTTTCAGTGCTAGGCAGTAGTATTCTAATTTTGAACAGATATAATTGATTTGCTCTTCATGTTTTCACAGCATTATGTTTAAATGAAACACACTCAGGTTTCAAACTTAGAGTTCTGGGTTTAAATTTTATACTGCGTTAGCTGCTTTGTTGATCCTGAGGGAAGATTTACACATATTTTTCTCTGCTCTCTGAGTTTTAAAATGGCTGTGTACTATGTGTGAAGATTTTTTCATAACTGTAGAGTAACACCACTCTTAAATAGTTTTGTCTGTGTGAAATAGGTGTGTTGACCAAAGAATTTTTTTAAAACAATTTTGTACTGTTTAGTGTTATTTTTATGAGTACCTCATATACTATGAATGAAACTCAGGGGGCGCTAAATTATTTTTACAGTTACTATTTTTTATAAAACAGCTTTTCTAGTTTGTTTTAATTCTTTGATTTTTTTTTTATGACTAAACCAATGATGTTCTTCTGTCAACAAGTGCTGGAGCAAAAGTAATGAACTGGTGTCCTCACACACTTAACTCTTCCTGGATTGAGGACGGCTCAGCGAACATGACTCTCATTTCGAACACTTCCTCTTCCGCTTTTTGGTATCCATTGAAGCAGCTGCGTTCGACTTGACATAGTTTTTTTTCCTAATTGTTTACCTACACTTTTCATTTGCCGTTCTTTCTCCATGTTATGGCTAACTGAGCATTTGTGACAAGAAATGTTTTTGGTATCTATGACTGCGTGATATAATCATGTGAACTGCAATGCACGTTTGACTCTCTCACACCGAGTGTACTTAGATTACAGTGCTATTTCTAAATTCTCTAAAAATTTGATAAGGCTTGTAAGAATGAGGATCATTAAAAAAAAAAAAGCCAAAGAAGAAGAGTTGATTCTTTTTGTCTTCCAAGTAACGTTCCTGGCACTTGGGATTATGTTATTGGGCAAGAAATATACCTGACTTTTTTGCAATAGAGAAGGCTTGAATTATGAAGGTTCTATTTAAAAATCAACATCCTCAACAAATTAAAAGAAAAGCTCTAAAACATGTTTTAAGATTTAAATCCATCAAGTGCTACGTTATTGTTTATGTGACTGTGTTTTAGGTGTTATTAGTTCTCAATTTTCTTAGCAAAAGAGCTTTCTACTTTTGATATAGCCTCCAACATTATTCTTACTCTAGTAATTTTGCTCCCTCCTCCCTCTCTCCCCTTACAGCTTTAGCTGCAACTGCACGGATACTGGTTTTGAAGGTGACACTTGCAGTATTGACATTGACGACTGTGTGGATGATCCTTGTGCCAATAACGGAACATGTCAGGATAAGGTTAAGGTGAGACGCCACTATCACTCCAGGTCTATCTCTAAACTTTTCCAAACTTCTGTCATTCATTTTTTAGTTTTTTTTTCTTCATGTTGCCTTAGCCACTGTGAAGATCATTGCTATGACCACACTGGTTTTGATTGACGCATTTTTTCTCTGTGAAATAAACGCTATCTTATCAAGGGTACGCTAAATTTTGTTCCACTGCTCTCTTTATAAATTTTATGTTTTTTCTTGTTTCAACTTTGGATGTGTAGGTTTTTTGCATTTAAAACCCTTTGTATCAATATTGAAGCAAATTTTTTTCATTTATATACTAATCTATTTATCTATCTATCTATCTATCTATCTATCTATCTATCTATCTATCTATCTATCTATCTATCTTTCTATTTGTCTATCTATCTATCTACCCAACTATCTATCTACCCATCTCTGTTAGTCTGTGTCTCAGTCTACACATATGTTATATGTATCTATCTACATATCTATCTCTCAATCTACATCTATCTTTTTATCTATCAACATAACCACTTATCCATTTATTTATCTACATCCAGGGTTTCACCTGTGACTGCCTACCAGCATACAAAGGGCCAAACTGTCAGACTGACATTCCTGACTGTGATCCGTCTCCGTGCCTGCATGGAAGTTCATGCAAAGAGCGCTCAAATATTGACCTGTACGGGAAAGGAGATCCGGAATTTGTAACATTCACTTATGCAGGCGCAGCTGGATATGTTTGCGAGTGTGCAGAAGGGGTCAAAGGTGAAATTTATAGTGGTTTTGTTAATATTAACTTCGGGCAAAAATTTTGTAGGAGATGTTTTCATGAACTGCAAATGTGGTAAAAGATATTTATATGCATATATTGAAATAGTCCTGGTTGGATTGAAAAACAGATTTTGATGGGGGTGATCTGTTAGGCTCTGTTTGTCTAGTGGTATGAAAGTTTACACAGCCAATCACACGACTCATCTGTGGAAAATAAGTCTGAAGTCCGCAAGTAAAAATTGAAAACTGTTAATCCAACACAAGAGCTTGGCTATAATCACTGCGAGTTGACTCTTAAACTCACTGTCTAATAACTGAAGGTAGACTTGACGTTGACTCACTAATCACTGACTGGAGGTAGACTTAATAATCACTCATTGCAGACTTGATGTTGACTGACTAAACATAATTTCGACTCTTATATATACAAAATCTCGTCGAATCATCCAGAAAAGGAATTACATAAATCGTAAGAGAATATTCTTGGTACACGTCATTAGCAATTAGCAACCAATCAAAACAAAGGTAAGCAAGGGGTGACGAGATCATTACTATGCTAGAACTAGGTCGTAGATTCCAGAAGAATCTAGGCCATACAAGTGCGGGCTGTGTTCAATAAACAAAGCTAAGTTCTTAGGCTTGAAATACAAACTTTATGCAACTAAATAAAACAATGTATATAGATCTAGTCCATCTGCTACCCAAAAGTTACGCACCAAAAAAGGGTTAGGAAATGAATAGATCAACTTATAGCACAATGCGTTACAGTGACTCAACTGAAAATTTAGACTGGGCCCGATTCTGAATCAACAGAGGGAAGGAGAGTCCTGTTTTTCGTGTCTTGCATCTGAACTGATAATGAGTGGAAGCTCTACCTCGGTGTCTCCATCTCAGATAGAAAATAATCTTAGTGGTTACGTTTGATGGTATCAATACAATGATTACAGTAATGCCTAGAAATAGGCCCTTTGTTTTAACATCCTGCTTAGAAAATGATGACAAAAAACATTTTAGCCTTTTGTACTTCAATCCTGACTAGATAAGTATCAGGAATAGTTTAGATTTTCACTGAAAATTTGGTAGAACACTTGTCAAAGAGACGGAAGCTCTGAGATCACCGTTAGTGGTGGACTTAGCTTGTAAGGCTGATGTATTCAATGAAATCAAATTTTATCATCAACTTTTTTCATTGTCGTTTTTCACTTTCACAGGTGTCAACTGCTCTGAGGACGTTGATGAATGTGAAGATCCCGTAAACACACCCTGCCAGAATGGTGCCACTTGTGTCAACACTTTCCAGAACTACTCATGTTCCTGCGTCCCGGGCTACATGGGTCAACATTGTGAAACAGAGATAGATGAGTGTCAGATTCTGCAACCCTGCAAGAACGGTGGAAAGTATGATGTTTAACTTGCTCCTAGTGAAAATTGTCTATAATGCACTATTGATATTCATTATGACTATACATGAACAATAAATTTCTTGGATGGCTGGCTTGATTATGTTGAAAGCCTGCTCGGAAACAACTCATACAATTTGAATTATGTAAAATGTGACTTAAATGGAATATGCCAACGAAAAATGATAATTGGGGCCTTTAAAATATGTCCAAGTTGCCATCAATATGGTTTACACTGGTTAGGTTTATAGAGTGCGCATTTCATCCGATGAAACTTTGGTTTTGATTGCAAGAATATAATGTGTGCAGCAGTCTGCTCAATTGAGTTCAGTCATAGCCAACACTTACACAACAAAGAGTCTGCTATATAGATTGGTTTTGACCTATCCTCAAAAACTGGGACAAATTGAGGACTGACCCAAGTTTTCATATTATTGGCTTGAAACCTTATTGGTTTATCTGAAAAATCGTTCTCAACTTTTGATCTCTTCTTCTGTTAAGTCTGGATGATGATTTACATCATCATAAGAGACTGGTGCACATGATTTCACATGACTAACTACTTAGAGCGATGCAACATGTCACTTTAATACAGGACCTTTAACCCTTCTTGCCTTCCCAATAGTTGCACAGACCTGATCAATGATTACAACTGCTCCTGCCCTGCGGCCACCGTCCATGGAAGTAGCTACGCAGGAAAGAACTGCACCACCTACCTGTCAGGCTGTGACTCACCGCCCAGAATCTGTGGTCCTGGTGATTGTCTGCCGCGACTTCTCGAAAGCCCCCCTTTTCACAGCTATACTTGCCTCTGTCCAGAAGGCTACCGTGGCACCAACTGTGGAGCAACTACAGATTTCAGTTTTACTCATGGTACCGGGGATGGGTACATACGGAATGACATGACCAGCTCAGATGGAAAAGCCGAGCTCAGTCTGAGTTTCAGGACAACATTGTCGGACGCACTTCTCATTCTCGCCGAGGTGGAGGGGGAAAGCAACGCCTTTATCTCTGTGGAGCTTATTGACGGAAGGGTAAATTTGCACTTAACTATTTGTTGATTTTTTGAAAAGTTTATTTGATACAATGGCCTCTAAAGGCAACTTTAGTTTCAATTCTTCAAAGCAATTCACTACCGATCAATGTTAAAAAAAAAGGATGATCAGACAAAATATATATGTTCTACAACTGTTGAAATGGTAGCTCTTAGGTGCACTATGATGTTGTACAACTGTTCAATATATTGATTTTCAATAATTGTGGTTCAGATATAATTTTCTCTCTTTTCTAAATCCATTTTCTTAAAAGTTTAATTTGCTACGTAGTTGAACTTTCGTTTGTTGCATTGAGAAATGTTAGGTCTGTTAGAGTAAATACTGTTACAGTTTATAATGTAGAGCAGTTGACGTTTTAAGCTGCATGTATTGGACACACAGAACAAAAAGTAATTTTTTTATGTGGGAAAAGAAAGGACAAAATTGTCCACAGATTACTGTACAGATACCATGGTTCGCAGAGATATTTGTATGTAGTTGCACCACTAATTTGAATAGTAAAAAATTTCAAACACAAGATTTATAATGAATATGTCTTTGCAAATTGTTCAACATGTATCATGAACCTGGGATAAGATGCGTATGTTTAAGAAAATTATTGCTTTTCAATAAAGATCATCTTTTAGGAACTGTGCACCTTTGGGTATTTTAATTATAAAATCTTTAAACCAATCTTCCTTGTTTTTTTTTTTTAACCGCCCAGCTCCAAATGCGGTACAAAACCAGTCTTCAAGATCCAATGACAGTGGCTCAGACCATCTCGAGAGTAAACGACAGTCGGTACCATCATCTCACATTTACAGTCTTCGAAGGAATCAACATGTCGATGCCTTCAGAAGCCTGCAGGGGCAGTAAAAGCAGCAACAGCGATTTAGAAAGATGCCAAGTTCCAAAGAATTTTGGGGAACTTAATGATGTCAGAGTTTCGTGGCTCTTCATAGGAAGTAAAATGTTCTCTCAATTCAAAGGCAATAGTGGTCTCCCTTCTGCTTTCATTGGATGCATGCAGGATGTTGAGCTGAATGGAAAATGGATCTACCCAGGCCAAAAGACAGGTAAAAGACAACACAGGCAGGCAGAATGAGAGGTCGGAGGTCACTCTGATATCAGAAAGAAGTGTAGAGCTTTAAGTAATAATATTATTAGTAGTGGTTAGAAGTAGTTTTTCATAATCCTTGACTTATTATTCAGCAACTGCTATATCTCAAAGAAGCAATTCATTCCATTTTGAGTGGTTAATTAAATACCTTTGTTCTGAAACTCCTTGTAAAATATGTTACTCCATCGGATCCTCCCACCCAGTGCCTTTACAGTGTCGGCAAAAAAATGACACAAGGTTTGGTGTTTATATAATCCATATCTCTTTTCTCTGCCCTCTCAAGCCACTTGAGCCTTCCTCAGTTTTATTGATAATTAGTTTACAGAAAGCATGTAGAGGACTTCTGAGGATTCTAACAGGTTGTGAGAAGCACCAGGTTTGAGATTAGCCTTTACTGGAAAGAGGAAGTTGAGCACCTGATAGTTGAAAATCTTTTTTTGCCAGATGAACTTTTGTTTGATAGCCAGAGATTGTCGCAGCTCCCTGTTTTTCTCCTGAAGATTGTGGAAGAATCTTAGAGCATTGTGGATGAGAAGTCAAAAGGTTGACCGCAATATTCATGATTCCACTCTTGGGTAGATAAGTTCAGGACCTAGACAGTTTCATTCTGCTCAACAGGAGCTTGTTTGGTATGTTGATAAGTTCAGAACCTCATCTAGTGGGTTTCAATCTACTCAACAGGACCTTGTTTGGTATGTTGATAAGTTCAGGACCTCATCTCATTGGTTTCAATCTGCTCAACAGGACCTTGTTTGGTATGTTGATAAGTTCAGGACCTCATCTAGACAGTTTCAATCTACTCAACAGGACCTTGTTTGGTATGTTGATAAGTTCAGGACCTCATCTAGTGGGTTTCAATCTGCTCAACAGGACCTTGTTTGGTATGTTGATAAGTTCAGGACCTAATCTCATTGGTTTCAATCTGCTCAACAGGATCTTGTTTGGTATGTTGATAAGTTCAGAACCTCATCTAGTGGGTTTCAATCTACTCAACAAGACCTTGTTTGGTATGTTGATAAGTTCAGGACCTAGACAGTTTCAATCTGCTCAACAGGACCTTGTTTGGTATGTTGATAAGTTCAGGACCTCATCTAGTGGGTTTCAATCTGCTAGACAGGACCTTGTTTGGTATGTTGATAAGTTCAGGACCTAGACAGTTTCAATCTGCTCAACAGGACCTTGTTTGGTATGTTGATAAGTTCAGGACCTCATCTAGTGGGTTTCAATCTACTCAACAGGACCTTGTTTGGTATGTTGATAAGTTCAGGACCTAGACAGTTTCAATCTGCTCAACAGGACCTTGTTTGGTATGTTGATAAGTTCAGGACCTCATCTAGTGGGTTTCAATCTGCTAGACAGGACCTTGTTTGGTATGTTGATAAGTTCAGGACTTAGACAGTTTCAATCTGCTCAACAGGACCTTGTTTGGTATGTTGATAAGTTCAGGACTTAGACAGTTTCAATCTGCTCAACAGGACCTTGTTTGGTATGTTGATAAGTTCAGGACCTCATCTAGTGGGTTTCAATCTACTCAACAGGATCTTGTTTGGTATGTTGATAAGTTCAGGACCTCATCTAGTGGGTTTCAATCTGCTAGACAGGACCTTGTTTGGTATGTTGATAAGTTCAGGACCTAGACAGTTTCAATCTGCTCAACAGGACCTTGTTTGGTATGTTGATAAGTTCAGGACCTAGACAGTTTCAATCTGCTCAACAGGACCTTGTTTGGTATGTTGATAAGTTCAGGACCTCATCTCATCAGTTTCAATCTACTCAACAGGACCTTTTTTTGTATGTTGATAAGTTCAGGACCTCATTTCATTGGTTTCAATCTGCTCAACAGGAGCTTTTTTTGTATGTTGATAAGTTCAGGACCTCATCTAGACAGTTTCAATCGACTCAACAGGTATGCAAAACAGGTCTGGGAACCACATTGTTTGAATAGCTGGTATCAAACTATCAGACAAAGTAAAGAATCAGGGCCGAAACTTCTATGGAGATGGTGGCTTTTTTTCACTTCTGTTCAAGTCTACAACCAGATGGGACAGTATTGGATAGAAGCTCGAACCTTGTTTTGTCAGCTCAATGCATAGAGCACTGAGCCACCTGGTTCCTTATGTGCTGAACTGTCTCTACTCAACTCTGAAATAAAAGTTGTCAGAGCAAACACTCATCTGAATGAGATGACATGGATGGTGAAAATCATCTTTCAAAGAAAATGTGATAATTTATTCATTCATTCATATGGTGACGTGCCCACTGACGTTAGGGGCTATGTCTCTTCACGTCTCTATGTCCTCACATTTCACAGTCAGGTCTATCCCTTTGCCTACACCGGTCCATCGTCCAAGTCCATCCCAAACCTTTTCTCTCTGTCTACCTCTCGCTGTCTTTCCAATCATTTTTCCATTTGTAAGGATGTGTTCCAAACTATGTCTCCACATGATATGGCCGACAAACTTTGCTTTTTGTGTCCTGATTTATTACTTATCATATTATGCTTGAGATTTTTACTCCTCAAGTGCTGATATTTTTATAATCATAGTCTTTCAGAACATTTCATGCGAAATTCCCTTTCTATCTTTCTACCGCTCCAAGTGCTTTGTTTGTTAACATGATCCCTGCTTTGAATTCCAAATTCCAGGAGATTATTATGATGTTTCCCGTGGCTGCAGCAGGCGCGAGCAGTGCTTGACTGGTGTATGCAACTACCATGGCGAGTGTGTAGATCTCTGGGACAAATTTCAATGTAACTGCGTCCGACCTTACCAAGGAGACACTTGCAATAAAGGTATATTGGCTGAGTGGTTCAACCCCTTGTAAAAAATTGGGTTTCATTTACCCTGTTGTAGTGCAATAGTTGTGTTCTGCAGACTATGATGATGATTTTTTAGGTAGATATGATATTCAAGTTGTTGCCTGCAGATTTAGAATCACTTCCTGTCTGTACCCTTTGAATTTAACCTCGTTTGATAAACAGGCAATATTTTTGAGTCAATGCCACCTGCAAGCCATATCAAACATTCTATCATTCTTTAACAGATGAGTTAGTAAGACTTACGAAATTATTATTATTTTTTGGAGAGGGAGTTACAAAAATTTGTTTATAGAACTTTTGAAGGTATGGTTTCTTTATTGATATCGGTTTATTTAAAAAAAAAAGAAGGTATTTATTGTATCAGGTCGAACAGACTGAGATCTTTAAACTTGTATAATCATGAATCTTATTTTTTTTTTTACATCTTTATAATTCTTCACATCATCTTTTCAATTTTTTTATCTCCAAATTTATGTCAGGGAATTTTCTATGCAAATTTTTTCTCTCAATTGATACTATAAACACATGGCGTCAAATAGGTGGACTTTGCAACTAAATTGATATGGAAAGCCTAGACATATTTAAGTCTTAATTTTAATGAAACCATTTTTCTTCAGAACATCTTGCCTGAGCTCTTTAATTAGTATGAGAATAGTGTAATCAGCCTACATTTTAAATATTGCTCCGAGAGTGCCCTCTTGTGGATCAGTTTGGACCATGTAGACTCATCCTGCGTGACCTGTAATCCTCTAGAATACCCAGCTGCCACTTTCAAGATGGGAGCCTCAGTTTCAGTGCAGTACGGCGTGATAGGACCTGGTGTGGTTGTAGACACTGCAGAGCTTTCCTTCTTCCTAACCACTCGGCAGTCTGACGGATTTCTGGCCTACTTCTCAAATCCTGGATCTCTAGACATGAGCCGCATCAGCTTCATGGGGCTCTACCTGCAGAATGGGAGACTGGCCGGCGATTTCTTCAATTGTAAAGTCATGCTTCGGTTTGACACTTCAGTGAGTAGAGATGAATATATCAGTGGGAGGATCTGAATCTTTAGCGCAGGAGATGACAAAAGGGCATGGTGGGATTTCACTGGAAGGAGAAGGAGCAGGGGGAGGCAGAGGTGCCTATGGTCCTGGAAAATCCGGGAAACTCCCGAATTTGTTGTTGTATCCTGGAAACCCGGATTTACCCTCAAAATCCCGGATTTTTTCGTTTTGTTTTAGCATTTAGATTGACCCAAAGTAAACAATTATAATCGGTTGTTTTCGTTTTTGTTTCAGGATTATTAGCATGATCCAAAAAGCTTATGAAAAAAAATAAAAAGTAAAAATATAATTCTACGAAAAGAACGATAGTTTTCTGCCATATAATATCAACCTGTGCGAAGGTATAAAACTGAGCGATATTATATCGATATCGTGTTTTTTTCTTTATTATTCTTATTTTGAATTTCAATATCGCGATTTGTATTATAGTTGAAACTATCCGCGATATTGGTCCCATCGAGTTGTTTTATTTGCTTGTCCGAAAAACATCGTTCTCCCCATCCACACACCCAGACCTTGCCGTTATGTCCAACAAAGAATCATTCTGATTTCTTCATCTGACAATAGTTAATGCGACTTGGCAGTTTCTTTTTGTCAAGATACATTCTAAATCTTGTCGAGTATTAAGATCGAATGGGAAATCCTAAATACCGGTAAAGATAGATCTAGATCTAGATAGGTAATCAAAAGCGGGTATGACATGAGACTATTATTATAGATCTAGATCTTGAACGTGGTTTTCTTTTTTATTGTTCTTTTTTTCTTTTGCTCATAAAAAAGGTGATTTTCATTCCAAGGTAATTTGTTATAAGTCTAGATCTAAATGTTTGATTGTCATTTTCTTTTTTACACGGCCAGGCGGGGTCCATTGAGACGTTCTAGGCCTAATCAATATTTATCATATTTACCTCAAATGTCTTTTTAAAATAAAAGATAAGGAAAGCAGCACTAATTTTTTAGGCCAGAATATAGGACTTTATGTATACTCTGAAGAGTAAGCTTTTATGGCGCCTCAGCCAATAAAATACATGTACAGAAAGCAGTAACAACTAACATTTAGGGGACACAGTAAGGGTTGTAGATGAGCTACAACAGGTCATTCAAACTCTTACTTAGTCTGAGCACAAAAATAAAGGAGCTAAATCAGAAAGAAAAGATGCCCCACAATCATGGCTCTTTGAACTATCCAATTTTGTTTAAATGTAAGTGGGGGGGGGGGGGGAAATAGAGAGAGAAAATGCTCCTGCCTAGGCCACCAGCAGTGACCGATTTTAAAAAGTTCAGTGAAAAATTGTGTCCAGTTCTCATCCCTGGTATTATTATTCCTTTTATACTTTAGCCTTAGCTTATTTGTTTCCAACAGCTTTATGGTTGATTTTATCAGTACTTAAAGTGAAATTAGCAAAAACTGATGTTGTTTTTTAAAAATTTGCATAATTGCACTTTGTATCTGATTTTGCTCCAAATTTCCTGATTTTGGTGGGTGGTTTCCCTGAAAGGCATAGGTTGGTGTAGGCACCTCTGGGGAGGAGGAGGAGGAAGAAGAAGAAGAAGAAGAAGAAGAAGAAGAAGAAGAAGAAGAAGAAGAAGAAGAAGAAGAAGAAGAAGAAGAAGAAGAAGAAGAAGAAGGAGGAGGAGGAGGAGGAGGAGGAGGAGGAGGAAGAAAAAGGGGAGTAAAAGAGAGAAGAAGAAGAAGGAATGGGAGTAAAAGGAAGAAGAAGAAGGAGAAGGAGGGGGAGTAAAAGGAAGACGGGGAGGAGGAGGAACCGGAGGGGAAGGAGAGCAGGAGGAGGGAGAGGGGGATCAGGAACAATCAGCCACAGGTAAGCAAACATCAGATTTTAGTTTAGTAAGTAGTAAGCGGTCCATCATTGCAGCTTTATCTGATGCATTCTCTTTTGCTGTGAGAACAAAAGTGCAGTAAACCACTTATTGTGGAAGACAGTGTAGGCCCTGTCATGATTACCATACAGGTAGCATTTCGCCCACATCCCTCTTTCCATTACTAAAATTAAAAGAAGTGAAAAAACAATTTGCTTGTTATCTTTCCCTTTTAAATTTTTTTTTTTTTTTTTGATGAACATATGTACCCAATTTTGTCTTGTTGACCCAGGAGAGCTCCTCTGCAACCAGTTTAAATGATGGAGAGCCACATCTCATCGTGATCAGTCTGAAGCCTTCACAGTTCCACTTGCTGGTAGATGGAAAGCTGCTGTTTGAAAACGCCACGTTGCCCAATTCCGAGAACAACTGTGAACAAAACTTTGGGCTGGTTGTGTCTGA
Organism: Elysia crispata; assembly: GCA_033675545.1. Classification (NCBI taxonomy): domain Eukaryota; kingdom Metazoa; phylum Mollusca; class Gastropoda; family Plakobranchidae; genus Elysia; species Elysia crispata. The sequence continues at coordinate 78,671 of JAWDGP010001751.1, forward strand.
CCTTTACATCGGGAAGCCCCCGCCTGTTTCATCTGATAGGGGCAAGAGGGATCTCAGTGTGTGAGGATGTTTCCATTTTGTTGCTGATGTTATTGGTGGTGGTCGTGGTGTGGTAGTACTGATAGGGGCAAGAGGGATCTCAGTGTGTGAGGATGTTTCCATTTTGTAGCTGATGTTATTGGTGGTGGTCGTGGTGTGGTAGTACTGATAGGGGCAAGAGGGATCTCAGTGTGTGAGGATGTTTCCATTTTGTAGCTGATGTTATTGGTGGTGGTCGTGGTGTGGTAGTACTGATGCAGATGCAAGTTGTGGTGATGTTACTGTAATAAACATTCCTCTAGCAACTTAGCAGCTGATGTTTGTATTTGTAACCCAAGTTTCTTTATAAAATCTAGATCAGTAGCTATTTGGACATGCTGCTCTTGGGTTTGCTTTTTTTTTGTTTTTTTCTTGTGCTATGGATTTGACATTCTTTTCCAATAGTTATTTATGAAATGTTTTTTGTCCAATTTATTCCTCACATATTTCATTCTTCTCGTTTCTGCTAGATCAGTGCTCTATATCTTGTAAAAAAAAATTCCATGGGACTCCTGGTATCAGAGCAAAAAAAAAAAAAGGAGTGGGAAAAAATTTTTCACAAGACAAAGAAAGAGTCTCATTATAAATTATCTAGCTGTGTTTGAACTAGCAGGGGTGTCAGTCTCTGTAGAACTTAAATTCTTTTCTGTGACATGTTTATGAATATTCCAGATATTTTTGTTATTAAAAAATTTTTTGTATTTTTTTTATAAGTATAATCTTGATATAATCTTTTTGTTGTTGACACTTTAGATTACAAAACATGCCATTGGTTCCAGCGGCTGAACTAGAGCCAAAGTTAGATGCTATCAAGACCTAGAGAAATCGAAAAATAGTTGTGAATTCTTTGCATTTCTTTGAGCAATATGAGAGCGCGGTTGACAGAGCAACAGGAATACAATCTGAAAGATTGGCGATCAAAGTCTGGTATGGGTCCCCTTATGATGTTACTGTTACTGTTCCTGGTCCTGTAACGCGCCAGGGTCCTAGGGGCGCTGCATGGTGGAAAAACGATGGACCAACTGGCTTCACCTGGTGTGTTTGTGGGCGATTGCCTGAGTGACAGTGAAGCATTTCCCAGTCCATTCAAGGATGTAGGATTTCTTTAATCAGCCATACTCTGGTCTATGAGGAGCTTTGTGGATCCTGTGGCATTGCAAGAATCACAATGATGAAGCAATTAATCTTTGTCTCTGAGTCTTGAAATGAGCTCAAATTCAATCAGTCAATTAAGTGTCGTGCTCTTAAGCAAGGTCAATTATGTATGACCTTCCACGCATCTCTATCCCTCGATGCTTTTAGTGCTTCTGTCACTCATCCTACTTTGCGCCACTTTGTTAGTCCATCCGACATCTTTTCACGCTGTTTTCCCCGTGTTGCATTTTCTCTTGATCATTCCGGTTGTCACATAATGTTCTAATTTTTTTCTTCTCATCACATGGCCCAAAAAGGTCTCTTGGCATTTATGCATTCTTTTTATAAATGACTTGAGTCAGCTTCTCGTAACACTGTTTCGTTTGAGTTCTTTGCAGTTGTGAGATTCGTAGCTCAAATTGCAGCCCAGTAAAAGTCTAGTAATCCAAAAGGATGTCAAATACGACCGTTGTAAAGCTTACAATATTTTATTTTTATGTTCTAATTAGACTGAGCCGCCAGAAACGCCAGACAGATCTGAGTGTGACGGTGGATCAAGTGAAACAGAGTTACCAGCTCATGTCCTCCTTTGAGGGCGTCATACAGGTGAATTAAGTTTATCAAAGGAGACCAGTACTCCTGAGTTAGATTTCATATTTGTATTACATTTGTGGAGGAACTTCAAAAACATTTTTAAGCAGCCTTGACAAGGTTGATACGGGTTCAATCAATCAATTAATCAATGAGTCAATCAGTTAAGCAATGATTAATGAAATCTTATTTATTTGTGTAACTAAACATCTCTCTTCCCCTCACTTATCTTGTTTACCTATGTATCTATCCATCAAATTCTCAATATTCTTTACTGGATCCCCAACACATCAAGAAATCTGTTTGCAGTAATTGATTATCTAATCTCAAACATCTGAGGTACCTTAGGATGTGTTAATGCATAACAATTTGCATCTAAAAAAAGTTTTCCATAAAATTTTCTCGCTCCAAAAGTAGCAATTTCTGTTCCCTGCGATTAATGGAAAGAAGCATTTAAATTGAACATTTTTTGCTTCCTACAAAAAAAAAAAGCAAGCAACCTGAATTGCTGTTGGTGATGTCAAAGCTTCTTTTGAAATGGTGACGGGAAACACACCTTGATAAATTCAATCATTTTTGTTTAATTGAATCTGATTATTAATCTTTGTATTTTTTTTTTTTGAGTGTGGTGGGGATATATTTAACCCTTTCTGTACAAGGTATTTACACTGTTGTCGCCTTCAAGATAGGTCATCATGACCCATATAGTTTTATTGAAGAAAAATACTTGTTCATACCATCCTTATAAGGTGGGTCATATTGACCTGATATTATTTTTAAGAGACATGGATAATCTCATGTCTGATAACCCTACAACACACACAAAGGGATATTTTATAGAACACACTAAAACATAATCACTGAATTCTATCTTTCACATTACAACATAAACAAAGAATTCTAATTTTCACTCTAAAATATAAACAATGGATTCTATATTTGGTCATGAACTTTTAATCAGTGCAAAGAAAGTTACAAAATATCAAACTGAATTGAAGAAAACGAAAAAATTGAAGTGAACAAGTGAAACAAAAATGTGTCAGTAAAAGAAAACAGAGACAATAACTCGAGGAGTGTAACATTTAGAGAGGTGAAAATGTTTTTATTTTACTGAGGTCCATCAGCACACGTAAAACAAAAGCTGGCTGTGGGGTCTTTGCAAGTGGGCACATGGCGGTTTCGACAAACAACCGATGTCTCTCTGTCCGACTTTGATGGACATTTGTCAGAGCGCTTCCTCTTCGAGGCAGAGACCGGAGCAGCTGGTTGACCAGGAACAGGAATGTTGTTGGTAGCTCTGTCAAGGTGCACGTCCATGTCAGATGTCACACGGCGCGGGAGATTCTTCAACAACCTCCTTCTCTCAATCTGTGGAACAGTGAAGCCTCTGGCAATCTCCAGTCAAAAACAACCTGCAATTGTCACTCTGAGAGAGTCTGTGATAAGGAAATTTGCATTTGAAAATTAGGGAGAATGTTGTAGAAAATGATCGTTGGCCATTGCTTGGTTTGGCGCTTTATCGTCATGGCATGAGCCATTAAATCTAGACAGTCCACCCGCCCCCTCCCTTGGAAAAGCTGACTTCTTCTGGCTGCTTTTTCTCTCCAGGTAGAGACTCCACATTTGTGTTAGTGTGCATGCTGAACAGAACTATGCCATTAGTCTTGGATCCCGATTTGTAAGTGACTAGCATGAAGCTTTTGTTAAACGCAAATTTTGATTCACCTTTATTGCTCGCTTAAGGGTCCTGAAACTCTGGCGGTATGAATTTTTTGTTTCTTTTCAGTGTTCCGACGAGAGTCATTTTGTTAGTACTCAGCTCCTTGCACAATAATTCCATGTCAGTGAAAAAGTTATCACAATTCAGGAGGGAGCACACAATTCCAGAGCTGTGTTGCAACCAAGATTGACCTGTGGTGTGAGACCAATTTTTCCTAGTTAAGGCTTGCCAAGCAGAGGATATATCGTCTCTGCATCCACGCACCAGAATATCTTCAACCTGCGCTTATCTGAGTCATGTTTGATGGGAGATATTGCAGAAATGAGCACCTGCCTCTCCATGGAACAGGCTGCTCATTGATTGACAGGAATTCCCCAGCACTGTAGGGCTGCCTGAGAGCATTCAAACATTCTTCTCAAACATCCTAGAATGGGAGCAAATGCATCAAGTTGTCTACTGCCTGATCGGGTGGACTTATCATTAGAGTCTATTGCTGAGGTCTAGGAATCTGTTACGTGTGAATGTACTGCGAGCCATTCTGTCACCAGATTTTTTGTCCCAAATCAGCGGTGCTGGAAACATGCTTTGGTTCATAGCTCCGAGGTGTAGATAAACACCAATAAGAGCTTGAATCTCAATAGCATCAGTTGGTTTCCAAGTGATTCCTTCCATTCTCTCACCCTCAGGGTAAGTATATTTGACAATTTCAGAAACGATGTTTGAAGTCAAATACAAACTGAAAGTTGGAACTGGGTCTCTCACTGCATTACACATGACTCAGAAATATGTGCTTTACACATGACTTAGAAATATGTGCATTACACATGACTCAGAAATATGTGCATTACACATGACTCAAAAATATGTGCATTACACATGACTTAGAAATATGTGCATTACACATGACTCAAAAATATGTGCATTACACATAACTTAGAAATAATTATGTGCATTACACATGACTCAGAAATATGTGTATTACACATGACTTAGAAATATGTGCATTACACATGACTTAGAAATATGTGCATTACACACGACTCAGAAATATGTGCATTACACATGACTCAGTGCATTACACATGACTCAGAAATATGTGCATTACACATGACTCAGAAATATGTGCATTACACATGACTCAGAAATATGTGCATCACTGCTGCTGTGTGGCGATGTCATGAAAATGCAGGCTGGGGCGTGGAAATGCTTCTATTTTTATATGGGTCACATTGACCCACCTTGTAAGTCTAGGTATAGTAAAAACCAATGTCACACTGTCAAACACATACAACCCACAACTTTAAAAAATTTGCGTGCACATGTAGGTTGTCAGGTCTAGATAGCATATCTAAAAGCTCAATATTGTGGCATTAAAAGTTTTTTCTAAAATAAGCATTTACAGACACTCTCGGGTCAATACGACCCACCTTGTAGAAATAGGGTTGAAAATTGCTACTTGCTTACCTAAGATGTGTAATAATAATTATAAAAGAAATCAGTTCTGTGCCAAAAATTTGGAAAAAAAAAATATTGTTTTTATCCTGTTTACCTATCAATTAAGTCAACTTGATTCACTAATGCAATCAATCATTTGAATGAAATAAATTATCTTATGCTTAACTGATTGATTGATTATATGATTCAGAATTTTTACAAACCCAAGCCACTATGAACTGTGAACTCAGAATTTTGCGAATCATTCTGTAGAAATTTTGAACTTGGGCTCATATTGTTCAATCACGCATGTTCACACATTTAACTCCGGCTTTAGTAACTGAACAATCAATTTGGTTTACCAGTTGACGTAACTAAACAATCAATTTGGTTTACCAGTTGACATATAGAATAAATCATTGTCACTCTGCTTATTCAACCACCCGTACACAATTATGTCAACTTGTTTGACAAATTAATTTTCCGTTATTCAATCAATCAATCAATCTATCCTTTGGCATCCTCATAAATTAATCAATCAGTTAATATTACACAATGTCCAGCAAAGCAATCAATCAATCCACATTGTTTGTATTTGTATCTCATCAAACATCTGTCAATGATTTTTTTTAATCTTTCAGGATGTTCGAGTGAATGGCAATTCTCTTGAATTTTCATCTGCAACTGCGACTGGCATAGTACAAGGGAAAGCAAACACGCGCGATGTGTGTCAAGATCTCAACCCCTGTGATCAGGCTACCAACTGCACCAACACGTACTTCAATGATTACACGTAGGTTTTTACCGCGTTGGCCATGCACGGCGAATCATTTAAGGGCAAGGCAAAGTTTGTAAACAACAATTGGTGAAAGTTGCCAAAGTCTACTGCTTTATTTAAAAGGGATACTGGAAAATCTATTTAAATGACCTTATATCTCTCTGTTCCATGCTGTGTGTATGTATTCTTACTTATAAATTAATGGCAGTTGCTTTTTTCATTTTTTTTTTTCAAAAAACTAACTCTTATTTTTTTTTAAATTCATGAATAATAGTGACCAGAGGTGTAAGAAATCAAGGAATAGTTTGAAGGATTAAGATTTATTGAATGATAGTTTCAAAAACCAGGAATTGACTTGAAAATATTTCGAAGTTTAAAAAAAAAGATCCCATTCTAATGGATAGAGTATTTTTATCTCTCTTTGGTCTCCATTTCTGCTTGTTAACTGACTACATTTTTTCTTCTTAATTTTTTATCAAAACTCTTAGATGTGAATGCCTGTTTGGCTACCGTGGCAAGAATTGCAGTGAGCCAGATTTCTGTTCCTTTGGTACCTGCCCTGAGGAAAGCAGCTGTGTGAATTTGAGGAACGGTTATGAATGTGAGTTGTCTAAACCCATAAGTTGTCTCAGGACACTGAAAGGATTATAGGACAAAAAGAATATTTCACTGTAACACAAACGGGCAACAGGTGAAAGTTTTCACTGATCTTTCACCCTCTTGTCAACGGATTTCAGACCCAAGAAAAAAGTTGCAAGATGAATCCGGACCTAAAGATGACCAAGTTTTTGTACTACCATAGTCTTTCTGTCAAAATGAAAGCATGACAAACAAGTTTAAAAGTTAGACTTTTGGTCAAATCAAAAACAAAAACATGAGAACATTTTAAAAATAAAGCAAAATATTTATAGGTAAAGGCTCTCGTTGCTTGTAAAGTTTATAAAAATCATACATAAAGGCATAACAAATATCCCTCTTTCTCTCGCTGAATCAAGGTGTGGGAGTGGCCACTTTTTTCCAAGACTCAAGCCTCATCTCTTACACCATGTCGGAGGAACTGGTCAATGCCTCATCTGGTGCTGACCTTGACCTGACCTTTATGATGCGCACACGTGGCCGATATGGTCTGATTTTCCAGATGCGCCAGGGGCCTTACCATATGAGTTTGCAGATTGTCAAAGGTCATTTGGAGGTCAACTACAAGCTTAAAGCTGGAGAATATGAGTTTTCAAAAAGCGTGGCGACGAAGGAGCAGAAAAAAGTGAATGATGGGAAGTGGTACTATGTGCGGTTACAGGTATGATCTCGCTTTACCTCAGAAATTGTGAAGTTTTTTTAACAAACTTTCGCTTCAACTCAAGGTTTATCCCAATGTGACTCTTGTGGCTTTGTTTTTGTTTTTAAACTCTCGTCTTCTTTTCTCGCCATTTTGATTTAAAAGATTTCAGAGACAAATGCTAGTTACTGGTGGTTTTTTCTTTTCAGTAGGTTGCATATTGTTGATTTTATTCACCTGCCTTAGCTGTTAGTTGTTGTAAATCTACATACTGCTAACTTGAAGTTAAGCTTCAAAACAACGTCATTTAAAATTCAATCTATCCTGAAGGATTTTATAAATATGCAAGCTCAAAACCTGAAAGGATTAGCCTGAAGCCTTTATGTTTCTATCAATTTCCTTGAGAAGTTGGCTGACATAAGGCAATGCAAAGAAGCAATTTGAGCTTAGACTGGTTTATTTTACATTATGGAACTAGAAAAGATATTGCCACAACGGAATAATAAGCTTGAAACTCCAAAATCTTAGATTTCAACTTTAAACCGTATGATTTCTGTGCAGGAATGTGACATCACTTCATGGTAATCAAGAAAATTAATGAATCAAACAACCATAGAGCAGAATATTGCGTCATGAGAAATTTCCATCTACAGTATAGTCTGACAAACCTAAAAACAAAAAAAACCAATTGGTCGATAAACATATTAAGAACTAATTGATTGGTAAACATATTGTTATATTTTCTTTTGCATTGTACTGTGCGGAACAGTTAGAAATATCAAGAAGTCAAGGTCTGAGGTCAGGGAGGCATAAAAGTTAAATATATGTTCTGCTCATAAATTTGAATCAGTGGTGATGAGGACAGTGTTTTATTTATTCCCAACCAGGTAATGAACTCGACACACTTCCAGCTCCAGGTCCACGTTGGCTCTGACGATACCCCGATGGTCCACACCTCAAGTACCAGCATCGGTAGCACGCAGCCTGAGACCAAGTTGTTAGACAGTATTGATGCAGTAGAATTCTCACCGAGAGACCCCGAGGTCGACCTATTGGCCGTGCTTCTAGCCTCAGGAAAAGGGTCTGAACTCCTTCTTGGTGGTTCTGATGCTGCCCGCTCATCCACACAATGGGAGGCAGCGTTTAACGGTTGCCTATGGGGGGCTAGAATAGGCGGTACTCTCTTACCCTTTTACATCGATGGGACTTTCCTTAACAACTCGAACACCGAGCGTTTCCTCGTCCAAAAAAAAGAAGCCGTTACCCATGACTGCTCTGGTCAAAATCAGTGTGGGATGGGCGGGCCAGGATACCGTTACTGTGGCAACGGAGGACGCTGTGTAGATGAGTGGAATGCTTTTAGTTGCCAGTGTCAACTCGGCTTTGAGGGTCTGCAGTGTGAGATCAACCCAGACAGCTGTACGGACCATGAATGTCTCAACCAAGCTACCTGTCTTGACGGAGATGGAGATTACACCTGTCTGTGTATGCCCGGCTTTTCAGGAGACAGGTGAGTTTCTCTTTAAATATCCCAGCTCGCTAATAATACAGTGGTAAGACTAAAATCTTAGATTCAGCCTTGTTGTGGTATTATTCCCATGAACTTTCTAGTGTTTTGAAGTGGCAAGAGGGAGCAGAATCTATCGGCATTAAAATTTTGATTGTTACAAATTTGAATTAGTCTCTTTGGGGATGGCTGCAAGACAATTTATTGATTGATGCAGTTTCAGAATATATACTTTTTGGATAATTCCATTTCAAAATTTATATATTATCTCGAAATCCTGAGTGCAAAGTTGCGGTAACATTGGTTTATTCACTAAACAATTCAATTCATGCCTCATCTGCGGCTCTCATTTAAAACTCTTGTATAAGGTTGGCAAACAAGCCTTGGGACCAGGGACAAGATACTCAGCTGCGGCTCTCATTTAAAACTCTTGTATAAGGTTGGCAAACAAGCCTTGGGACCAGGGACAAGATACTCAGCTGCGGCTCTCATTTAAAACTCTTGTATAAGGTTGGCAAACAAGCCTTGGGACCAGGGACAAGATACTCATCTGCGGCTCTCATTTAAAACTCTTGTATAAGGTTGGCAAACAAGCCTTGGGACCAGGGACAAGATACTCATCTGCGGCTCTCATTTAAAACTCTTGTATAAGGTTGGCAAACAAGCCTTGGACACAGGGACAAGATACTCAGCTGCGGCTCTCATTTAAAACTCTTTTATAAGGTTGGCAAACAAGCCTTGGACACAGGGACAAGATACTCAGCTGCGGCTCTCATTTAAAACTCTTTTATAAGGTTGGCAAACAAGCCTTGGGACACAGGGACAAGATACTCAGCTGCGGCTCTCATTTAAAACTCTTGTATAAGGTTGGCAAACAAGCCTTGGGACCAGGGACAAGATACTCAGCTGCGGCTCTCATTTAAAACTCTTTGTATAAGGTTGGCAAACAAGCCTTGGGACCAGGGACAAGATACTCATCTGCGGCTCTCATTTAAAACTCTTGTATAAGGTTGGCAAACAAGCCTTGGACACAGGGACAAGATACTCAGCTGCGGCTCTCATTTAAAACTCTTTTATAAGGTTGGCAAACAAGCCTTGGGACCAGGGACAAGATACTCAGCTGCGGCTCTCATTTAAAACTCTTGTATAAGGTTGGCAAACAAGCCTTGGGACCAGGGACAAGATACTCAGCTGCGGCTCTCATTTAAAACTCTTGTATAAGGTTGGCAAACAAGCCTTGGGACCAGGGACAAGATACTCAGCTGCGGCTCTCATTTAAAACTCTTTTATAAGGTTGGCAAACAAGCCTTGGGACCAGGGACAAGATACTCAGCTGGATTGGTTCTGTGTTCCTTAGCCATGGCAGCATATCTTGAAGGTCAAAAATGTTATCTTGAAATGTGCTGTGACAGTTTGAAAATTGCTAGGCATGGTTTATCTGACTTAATATGTACAGATGTACGGCAAATGGCAACTACATTATTATCCCCCAAGGTCAGTGGGATTTTTTGGGAGGCAAATTGTAATAATTTGTAAAATTTTTCATCATTATTTCAATTGTTAGCTTTAGCTTCTCTCTTGAACATTCCTTTAAGCTCAACAACAATCATATTTTTGAAACATCGGGCCATGTGTTTTAGTCATAATCAACAAGAGTATTCTTCACCAAAGGAGAGAATACTAATCTTCATTAATTTACCCGCATGATTCATTCAACAAACACCCATTTGCACATTTATTTTCACTTTACAAACAGGAGCGTGCATTTCAATCGATATGATTTCACTTTTGTGGTTTCTCGATTTTATCAAAGCCTCGCAGAACAGTGTGGCACAATTGTTAAAACCTTGGACATTCTGGTTGGGATTGCAGGTCAATTCTAACTGCAGCCAATGCTGTCATTTCAGAGGGAAAAGAATTTTTTTTTTTAGTTTGGCCTCAGTCCAACAAGCTGAAAAATGGACTACCAGATGGTGCATGATTTGCAAAGAATGCTGATAATCAACGCTTAACAGGAACATCCTGTGTGTGAAATGGAGAAATGGTAGTCAAACTGACGCTAGTTGAAGTCTGAAGTCTGAAGTCTACTTTCTGTGGAGAAAAACTTCAACATCATTTTTGTTTTCCTCAAGAATCACTTTATTTCGCAATTTGTTCATCCTCAAGAAAACCCACACCATACAACTTTGCTCAATGTGAGGTCGAAGAATAGAAATGCTCAAATTGCAAATGTCCAAGATATATTCAGTTGTGACCTTTCATCTATTTCGGTTGGCAGACAAGGAAGGGCTGTCCCGGGGCATTCCCCAACCGCACAACCGTTGTTTTCAAACAACTTGACATGGGGCTGGCAAAATTTTAGAATTATTTTATCTTCGAAAGGAAGATTCATTCATTTCCTTTATGCAAGCCCACCTGCCCGTGATGAATCGGTCATCAATTCATCAGTACTGTAAGGTCGATAAAAAAACTGAGATTCAGCGAGATTTTGGCCAGAGGACACAGCAAGATGCTGCTGCTCTAGTCAACTTCTCACTGGAGGCTACGACATCTGCTGCAAGTGTCCAGTCTCATTCTTTGATTGATAAGGAGGACGAAAAGGGAGGGGGGGGGGAGGGGGTGATGAAAAGAGGCAGTATGGCTGGTGATGATGTAGCCTAATGGCTTATCCCCTGGCGTCGAAATACTACTTCATGTTGAGTGATTCCCGCCGCATCTGCGCAGGTCAATAAACGATGAATGTTAGTCCACTGAACAACAACAACAACAACGTGTTGACGGGTTGCTTACGGCAAATGGTTTATAGAGAGATAGATAGATAGAGAGATAGAGAGAGATAGATAGAGAGAGATAGATAGATATATAGATAGAGAGATAGAGAGAGATAGAGAGAGATAGATAGATAGAGATAGATAGATAGATAGATATATAGATAGATTGAGAGAGAGAGAGAGCGAGAGAGATAGATATTGCTAGAGGATTTGAGTGCGTCTGTGGGTTACAGTTTATAGCTCAGATCTCTCTCTCTCTCTCTCTCTCTCTCTCTCTCTCTCTCTCTCTCTCTGTTTCTCTCTCTCTCTATCTATCTCTATCTACCTATCTCTCTCTTTTTTCCCTTCCCCTCTCTCCGTCTCTGTCCCTCTATCTGTCTTTATCTCTCACTCCCATTATCTCCCTCAGTTTGATCTTTCTATTTCTTTTTCTATCTATCTACACATCTCTCTCTATCTCTATCTGTCCTTTCCTCCCCCTCTCTTAATGCATCTGTCCCTCCCTATCCCCACATCTCTCTCTATTCTATATGAGTGTGTGTCCCTCACCTCCTCCCACTCCCCTCACTTTTTCCCTCTGTCTCTCCCTCACCCTCTCTCTATCTTTGACTACATCACAATCTTGTCAAAAACGCTTTATGTCACTTGTAACCATTAACAAAAATTGATTCTGAGAAAAGACCAGATTGCATTTTGATATACCCCCCCCCCAACCCCCCTTTCCCCCACACACACACACACAGATACTCAAAATTTAATGACGTTGGTCATGGCAGGCTGAGCGCCAGTCACGTGACCATCTCTGACGTCTGACGGTACAGAACTTGGTAACGTTAATGTTTCACATCGCTTTCGTGTCGGTTTGTCAATACAGTTTACAAATCGGACCTAGTCATATTCAATACGTTCGTCACTCCGTACAAGGAAGTAGGTTTGCGCATGCTCCTCAGCCCTCACAAGGAAGTAGTTCAAACTTTTTTTTTTAGTGTGTCTGTAGTTGCGCAGGTCCAAAAAAAAAAAAAAAAAAATCTGGCCTCTGGATTTAACTTAACTTCTTTTTTAGTCCGATGTGGGTGTATTTTATGCTTGGCTTTTGCTAGGCTTAGTAGTTTAATCCAAGTAGAAAGGATGCACCACTATATATCTATCCTCTCAGACCAAAGTTAACATTTCTTGGTTTCTTCTTTAGAAACCTGAAATAAGATTGTATGGTCTGGTTATACCAATCCACAAGTCATTGGTCGCGTTCTAAGTCGAGGTTAATTTGAAATCCGAATCTATTTACAGGTTGTTGTTTTTTTAACCTATATTATCATGTAGGTTTAAGTTACTGCGCGGCTAAGAATTCCCGCTAGGCAGTGCACTTTTATGCACTTAATGCAAAAATTCACAGCTTTCTAATAAGCGGTTAACAGTATCTAAAAACTAATTGGAAAAGTACAGAATAAGTCGATATCCTTTACCCCCGCCACTCATCACACCATTTTAATAGACTGATGGCCTCATACCTACAAAGGTACAGAAATTCAAGCGGCCTTTTAGTAGCATCTTCGTCGATGGAGCTGGAGGAGTTCAACCCAAATTCGCAAAGCTGGTAAAAGACTAAAGAGAAAGGGAAAAAAAACACGCTCTCTCTCTCTCTCTCTCTCTCTCTCTCTCTCTCTCTCTCTCTCTCTCTCTCTCTCTCTCTCTCTCTGTCTGTCTCTATCTCTCTCTCTATCTCTCCCTCCCCCCTCTCTCTGTCTCTGTCTCTGTCTCTATCTCTCTCTATCTCTCTCTCCCTTATTTTCCCTCACGCTCTCTCTTTCTCTATCTATCTATCTATCTATCTATCTCTTCCCTCCCCCTCCCCTCTCTCTGACACTTATTCTCTCTCTCTCTCTCTCTCTCTCTCTCTCTCTCTCTCTCTCTCTCTCTGTCTCTTCGCTTTCTTTATCTATCTATCTATCTATCTATCAATGAATTATTCTATCTCTATCGCTTCAGAAATATGCCCTTCCCTTCACCCTTTGTTTTTTTTTTCTTTTTAAACAACGCCTCCCTCCCTTTTTTCGACCAAAAAAAAAATAAAATATAATAATAGTAATAATAACAAAATGAAATGAATTTAACAAAAAAAAAAAAAAAAAAAAAAAAGGAAGTTTTCAAACTTCTTCAGGTCACCAGTGAACGAAATAAAGTTAACAGTGACTTGAAGTTGTTGATCTGGGCCAGCAACATCTCCTCCGATGTAGACCTGTCGCATGTTCCACTTTTAAGTAACGAATTAATCAAAGTATAGGCCTTCGTGCACGCGCACTTTGACTAAGCTCTCCAACTAGCCTTGTTTTGTTTTGTGTTGGTTCATTTTGTTGTTGTTTTTTTTTAGGTCATCTTGAACATAGAATACAGATGTAGATCTAAAGTTTTGTCCCCGTTCAGTTTACATTCCACTGGCATGACTAACCTCCTTTATCTTCGCTTTACCTCCCCTTGGTCGCTGTATGACGCTATGAAGGTACATCAGATTTATAGGACTAATATGATACTCTGTTGAACGTACTAAGTTAAATCCGTATTGACTGAACTTCAACTAACCATATGTCTTTGTCCCATTCGCTGCGCAGCTGCCAGGAACTAGACGTTACGCCATGATGACGGTGAAGAGCCGTACCTAGTACTCAAGAGATTCTAATAATGTGTTTCCATTGAAAATGAATCATTTTTTTTTTTATTGCAGTTTATTGTGAAATGCAAATGCGGAAGTGGTAGACCCTCTTGCTAGATTACTTTCATGGTGTGTGCCCAGTTACCACATACTAGATCTATGTCATTACGTCGTGTTGGTGTAGTCGATACTACGCTATCTAAATGTTGCGATTTGGAGTTATGTGGCCCGTGTTTTGGAGATTGGTGTGTTTGTGTAAAACAGTATATAATTATAAATTTGTTATATTACATTTATAGAATTATACAGAGCAGGAGACAATGAGTGTTATTGAGAAGTGAATAGCGTCAAAGAAAGAAAATCCCATCGTTACATGATAAACTTTAACGAATACCACATGATTTTTGAAAAAAAATTGTCATTTTTTATTTGTTGGTTTTTTTTTTTTTGTTAAATGTCTATCTCGAGAGGGTTAAGAAATAAAGAAGAGGGTTCATTCGTTATTTAATTATTTTTTTTTCATTTCCAATAGAATCCTTTTGATTCTATTCATTTTGTTTAGTTTCACTTCCATTAAATTACCGCAGGAATTTTAAACGTAGACGCCTGATTTTCCTCCACACAAGGGTAGGGCTGGTTAGACGGGACCCCCTCTGTATCCCCCCAATGGTGTCCCTGCAGCAAGAAATCGAAGCCCAAGCCTCTTGTCAGACCCAGCGCTCCTTAAGATAAGATTTACTTTAATCACCCCTCTTGGGGAAGTTCAAAATTGACATGCCCACTAACATAAAAAAAAAAACAACCAAAAAAAAAAAAAAAACGCCCCCAAAAAACCCCACCAAAACTTAAACACATACAATACAAATTCAGGTGTATAATAATGCATAAAATCTAGATGTATTAATCCATCTGTATTAAACTGTCTGACTTCCGTTCCTTTTGATCTCCCATTAGAAAACTACATGTAGTTGCATTATCCGTGTGAGACCCAAAACTACATGTAGTAGCATTATCCGTGTGAGACCCAAAACTACATGTAGTAGCATTATCCGTGTGAGACCCAAAACTACATGTAGTAGCATTATCCGTGCGAGACCCAAAACTACATGTTGTAGCATTATCCGTGTGAGACCCAAAACTACATGTAGTTGCATTATCCGTGTGAGACCCAAAACTACATGTAGTAGCATTATCCGTGCGAGACCCAAAACTACATGTTGTAGCATTATCCGTGCGAGACCCAAAACTACATGTTGTAGCATTATCCGTGTGAGACCCAAAACTACATGTAGTAGCATTATCCGTGTGAGACCCAAAACTACATGTAGTAGCATTATCCGTGTGAGACCCAAAACTACATGTAGTAGCATTATCCGTGTGAGACCCAAAACTATATGTAGTTGCATTATCCGTGTGAGATCCAAAACTACATGTAGTGGCATTATCCGTGTGAGACCCAAAACTACATGTAGTAGCATTATCCGCGTGAGACCCAAAACTACATGTAGTGGCATTATCCGTGTGAGACCCAAAACTACATGTAGTGGCATTATCCGTGTGAGACCCAAAACTACATGTAGTGGCATTATCCGTGTGAGACCCAAAACTACATGTAGTAGCATTATCCGCGTGAGACCCAAAACTACATGTAGTAGCATTATCCGTGTGAGACCCCAAACTACATGTAGTAGCATTATCCGTGTGAGACCCCAAACTGCATGTTGTAGCATTATCCGCGTGAGACCCAAAACTACATGTAGTAGCATTATCCGCGTGAGACCCAAGCTGTACTGCCGCATGCACCACTCCACTGCGGCCATCTTGCCACCGACTCGGTTTGCTGCCAGAGTGATCCTAGCCTTAGCTCTAGTCAGGCGTGTCAGGATTTCACCGATTGCTATTCAAACTGTTATCTGTAAACCGCATACATTGCCGCTCTGTTGTGTGTAGTTTTTTTAGTTGTTTTTTTTTTCCCTCTCCTCAAGTGGGGCTTTCACTATCTGTGGAAGGTTCTGAAACAGATCATAATTATTATGACACAGTCTTGGTGTGCACTACCGGGTCCAGATAATTGGAACTTCTCATAATCGACATGGGTGAAACTCCTTGTTCCTTGCTGACGTATGCGGCGCTTAATCATAAGACCTGGGCAGTCTTTATGCTGGCGATTTTTTTCTTTTTTTTTTAAATTCATAATTATGTCAGACCTAAGCCTCCTGATCGGAATGAACCCGGTTGTGTAAAAAAATTCTTGATCAACAGAGTATGTATGTCAAATACACAGACTTGCATAGCTACAAGTTACTGAAAGTCAGAGCACAAAGAAGGATTTCAAGTTTATAATTAGCACGAAGGTCACGAAAAAATGTCAATCTCGTCTGTCAAAACATGAAACATTCCGTCGAAGTTTTCACCCTTGAGGAATGTTGATTCTGTGAATTCTTCATAATAATTATTGATCTTTTCTCTCGTCCTTGACCTCCGCGTCATCGTCGAGTAATGTTGGTATCGGGGTTACCTCCTTCCTCTTTTGCCTCTTCCACTAAGCCGCTTCTTCTTCTTCTTCTTCTTCTTCTTCTTCTTCTTCTTCTTCTTCTTCTTCTTCTTCTTCTTCTTCTTCTTCTTCTTCTTCTTCTTCTTCTTCTTCTTCTTCTTCTTCTTCTTCTTCTTCTTCTTCTTCTTCTTCTTCTTCTTCTTGTTTTTCTTTTTCTTCTTTTTCTTCTTGTTCTTCTTGTTCTTCTTTTTGTTCTTCTTCTTGTTCTTCTTCTTGTTCTTCTTGTTCTTCTTGTTCTTGTTCTTCTTCTTCTTCTTCTTCTTCTTCTTCTTCTTCTTCTTCTCCTACTACTACTACTACTACTACTACTACTACTACTACTACTACTACTACTACTACTACTACTACTACTACTGTACTGGTCATCTTTTTTTTATCCTTTTTCTCATTTTCCTCTTCTTTAACATCATTATCATCATCATAGATTTCTTCGCCTGCGTTTTCTCCGTCAACATTTTGTCATGGAACATCAATGATTACGTCTTCTGTTTTACACTGTCCCCCCCCCCCCCCCCTCTCTCTCTCTCTCTCTCTCTCTCTCTCTCTCTCTCTCTCTCTCTCTCTCTCTCACCTGTCTCTTCCTCCGGCGTCCGTTGCGCCACACGACACACAGTCACACACACCGGCGAGTCCTGTTATTTTAGCCTAAAAATTCCAAGATCCAGGCCTCGACCCTCCATGACTGTCCCCTCTCAGTTTGACGAGTTTCGAGGCCAAAGTTAGGGACAGCACACAGCGGGCGAGACTAAGTGTCTAGGATCACTCTCAGGCTGTGTAAGCAAACTTGTACTGTAGCGACCATCCGTGATCCATGACACACCTGTGGGGCTAGAGCTAGATCTCGACCCCTGTTGGTTGAAGGGGACATCTACTTAGAGACAGTCAGTGTTTCGAACAAAGTGGATATATATCTTCCTCTTGTTACTTATCTAGATTTCAAGATTTTTACCGCAATAATTATCACTCAATACCTCGAGGTAGATTGTACATACCAAAAGCTTCTCGTGGAGCGACAGAAATAATTATGGCTGTGTTTGTTATTGCTTACAATACTATTCTTATCGGGTTTTTTTTTTTTTTTAACGTCTGTGTATTTGTGAATTTTTACTACCTGTGCCGAGTCTAAGCTTAAAACGGTGTGCTGAAAGATATAGAATTGATATAATCTCTTTAGATTAAAATTTTTAAAGGTCAAGATCTGGACAAACCTACCTATTTAAGATCATACTCGGCTAGGTTTTTTTAGGCCCTACTTAACGTTACTGACAATTATTACAAGTCTGCGTAAGTCTCACCCCCCCCTCATTAGATCTGGATCTATATCCTGATTTCCTGATTTAGATTAGTAACTTTTCTTTCTTCCGAAATTTTCTCATTATTTTTTTTCAATAGTTTCAGTAGACCTATTAAAAAAGAAAAGTCTTGTTAAGCTACAAAATTTTGCTCAGTCTTATATGAGGCATTAAGTATGGGGACAAACAAAATTTGCGGGGAGAAAAGTGAACGGAAAAAAATCGGAAGATCCCAATCATTTGCATACCTCTTTTTGTGATTACATGGTTGTATTAACATAAAGTATAATAACTGGCGTGATTTTACTATTTTACTGAAGACCAGCATTGTCAGCTTCCTGTTTTTGTAGGTAAATATTGATCAGCAGTGAACATTCCGACACGTTAGTGCGTCTTCTTTTTACTCATCTAAGTAAGTAGCCTAACCTTTCGTGGTTTGTTTGATCAGCCCTAGGTAGATCTAGATCTATTTTCGTGCTATTTGATTAGTTCGACTGCTAGCTGAGGTAATCTGTGAGTGTGACGCGTTTCACATAGATTCTTGTTTTGGCTTTATTTTTATTTCTTGTTGATGTTTCAGTAATCTTGGTGGGGATATTAGAATAAAATCTCGTGTTATTTCCAATTAATGCCGAAAAGAGAGACTAGCATCATGAAGTTTGATGTCCCTGAGTTTTCGGAAGAATCTGGCACAAAGATAGCACTTAGAAGGGTGTTTTTCTCGTTAAGTCGAGGACCAGCCAGATGGAATTAGATCCAACCATCAATTTGACCAGCCCATGACTCTAACTGTATTCAGACTGAACTTCTTTGTCTGCTTATTTAAAAGTTAATTTCGAAGCCCTCTTGTTTGGGTAGATATCTAGTCCCGAATGTATGGTCTACCTGTACACTATAAATTTTAAGTTTATGTTGCAATCGTGAAATTAAAATAATTATGGGACTTTACTCTTAAGTTGATGAATAGCGTGCGTAACAGAAACTTGCTATTATTGAATTCCTGCAATTCTCTGTCTTCAAAATACTAGGAAATCTCAGACTTGTTTTAGAACCACGAATCCAGTTTCTTCTAAAAATTGTCAATACTTTTTATTCTGTGAAACTAAAGAGACATTTGGAGACATTTCAAAAATGAAATATAAACTTATGGAAATTTGTTCTCATCTTTTGGGTGCGTGGTAATTCTTTTAAGTCGGCGTGTTTCAGAAAATAAGGGAAAGGAAATAGATTCATCATAAATCTTACAGAAGTGAAAGAAAAAGATAAAACAAATTTTGTGATTTTTAAAAAGGTTTGAATTCTGTATAATCCGACTTCCTGGAGCTGTGAGTCACTAGTGAAAGTAGTATTACTTGAAACAACTTCATCTTGAAAACGTTAGTTAGATCTAGCTGTAACTGCAAAGGTATTAATTCTATTGTCTTGGGTTACAATGTACCTCTCGAATAATTATTTACATCATTATTTCAATTCTGAATAATCGCTTTAAAAAAAGTTGATTTCGAATACTCATCATAATTATTCCGGATAGAGGACCAGTTACAATTTTCTTTACCTTGGGGAACTTTGATCAATTGATATGTAATGAAGAGTCTACTAGCAAATATTGTGAAAATTTTCACTTCAATCTCCTATCCCCCGTCCATAGGACTGCCAAGTTATTGAATAGGGCCTGGCGTGTAGAACAGAAACTTGCCATTGCCACTATTTTCTTGAAGGTTGTTAAAACGATTAAGTAAGGCGTCGTCCCCTATTGATATATAGCTGAAGTGCTTTGCCTAGTTCGATTTTTTTCCCGACACCTTTTCAAGTTTTTTTTCAAGTTGGTGCGTAAAGTTAGAGCCTATGCAGTGGATCGTGTTTTTTTTTGTTTTTGTTTTTTTTTTAAATTCTTTGCAAGATTTCCATATGGATTTTTCTTTAAATGATAGCCGTTGCAGGGTGTTCTATACGAGGGGGAAAAAAGAAAAAGGATCATAGGCCAGGGCAGAGAGTCAAAATTTTATTTTAAGCTTTTATATTTCCCTACAGTGCTTTTCGTCTTTATATAAACAAAACAACCCTTCTCCTCTCCCCCTGATTTGAAGTCGTAAACAAACCTTTTCAGACATACCTCCCCCTTCGCATATTCTCTCTAGTCTCTCTCTCTCTCTCTCTCTCTCTCTCTCTCTCTCTCTCTCTCTCTCTCTCTCTCTCTCTCTCTCTCTCAGTTCATCTTTCATGTATTTCTTCTTCCGCTTCATCTTCTTCTTTCTCATCCTCTTCTCTTATTCTCATTTTCCTTCATTTCTTCCCCCCCCCCCCCCCCTCTTTCTTTCCTCCGCTCAAAATCCGAATCTTTCTAACAGTGCTAATCTTGTTTCTCCTCATAATCATACAATATCAAATTATCTGATAAGACTACGTGGATCGAGTTGCGTTCCCTTTGTGCAGTTGTGCAGGTAATTCACGCCAAGTTCCCCTCACAGTCTAGGCCTGATAATTATGAACTCAGAGTTAGACTGAGCTAAGCTAAGCTAGCTTAAAGATAAACTGTCTCTTCCTGAATCTTAGCTGAGGAAAGTTTTTTTTTTTCCTTTCCTTAAAGCAGTCAGCTCTAACAATAAATTATCGGGAGAATGTTTGGCGAAGTTATAAAATCTTGTATATCCCGTGCCTTCATTAATGACATCAGAAATTACAGACATCATACTTCATCTGTCTCTCTCCATCAGGCACGTTTTGTTGTTTGGGACAATATGCGACAACTTTTCTTAAAACCACCGATGCCTTTTTGTTTTTTTTTTTTTACATTTTAACATAAAATTCATGACACAAACTAGTTTCATTTCTTTTGTAAATTGCTAATTTTATGGGTAATGAACGTTTTGCTCGGGATTGTAGCCATAGCTTTATTAATTTCTCCTTTAACTATTAATCTAATTATTCTTTAGCCCTTAATTTACCAAAATGTCTCAAAGTGCGGTTTGGTGCAAACCGTGCGTGACCTGACGGAGCGAGGTGCTACCTACTGTAATTATGGTGTCACGTGATTGTACTATTTATAGCGTGTCCTTCTTTTACCTTGAAAAACAAACTAATGGCCTCTCACTCTCGAGCCCCTAAATTAAATTTATCCTTCAGGACAGGACAGTATGCCCTTGACCAATGACACCCTCCGACTGCTTGTGCAAGTTCCACTCTTGACCAATGTGGTGAGATTCAATCAGTGTGGAAGTCACGAGAGGGGATGGTTGAGGAATTATAAAACCGATGGAAGAAGAGGAAAAAAAAACAAAAAAAACATAAACAAGAAAACGATGTTATCTGTGACAGAGCAATTATTTTCTCTCCCAGATTCATGTGATGTAAACAGAACGTTGTTCAGGTCAGGGGGCACACACACACACACACAGATGCCTCAGAATCTATTAACTCATTGGTCTAAGGTCACATCACCCTTAATGGTCACATCACACGGGCTCTAACATCGAACAGCAATGTTACTGTCTTGTTACGGTCTTGAAACCGTCGCAACCTGTACGGTCTTGACACCCCCATAGTTTAAT
>JAWDGP010001751.1:102500-155000 GCA_033675545.1 Elysia crispata
CTCTCTCTCTCTCTCTCTCTCTCTCTCTCTCTCTCTCTCTCTCTCTCTCTCTCCCTCAGCCCCTTTGCTTATTATAACGATCACTACATCTTTTGTTGCTGATTGTAATTTTTTTTTTTTTGTTCATTTTCTTGCTGTTATTTTTTAGTGCAAATTGGGCATTTATCTTCTCTCCATCTCCCCCCCCCCCCCCTTTTTTTTTTTCTTTGTGTCTGTGTCTGTTCGTCTCTCTCTCTCTCTCTCTCTCTCTCTCTCTCTCTCTCTCTCTCTCTCTCTCTCTCTCTCTCTCTCTCTCTCTCTCTCTCTCTCTGTCTGTCCTCTTTTTCTTTCTTCACCCTCTCTATTTCTCTCGCTACTCTGTAACCATGCTTTTCTCTCTCGCAACCCCTCGTTTCTTCTCTCATCTGTGTCTAAAACCACCCTTTTTCTGCTCTTCTCTTCGTCTCTCTCTCTCTCTCTCTCTCTCTCTCTCTCTCTCTCTCTCTCTCTCTCTCTCTCCCTCCCTCTCTCTCCCCTCTCTCTCCCCCCTCTCTCTCTCCCCATCCCCTCCCGTCCCTCTCAAATTGCAGTGGCATGATGAGATCAATCAGCACGCATTCCACATAATAGGATGCTTAAGCTCCGTCGAGCGAATTTATCTTAAGGCCATCGGTCAAATTGTCTTCAAATCCCCCAACGAGGTTCATCTAGTGCAGTTGCGTCAAAACGCGCGCCTTTCGCAAAAACCCTATACTGTCACGTCCAAATTGATTTATTGGTTGAATCAAAAGTGCCGACATCGTTAGAGATTATTTCAAGTCTTTCGAACCAGGAGCTTAGCATGAGCCTGGCCAGGTTTGTCGGCACTTAAGTGCAATGCTTAGAATGAGGTGTCTGTGTGAGTGGTAGGCGGGGGGAAAAAGGGGTGTGTGTGTGTGTGGGGGGGGGGGAGATTGCTCAAATAAATTCGATCCTTATTTACATCAAATTAAAGTCATCATCAGAATGGAAAACGATTATGTTATGACATTCTTAAGTTGGCAATTAACTAGCACTGACTTCCTCAAACGTTGTATTCATCTACCCATTCTTCTTCCCATTCTCGTTGAACAATCCTTTAGCTCCCCCCTCCACATTTTTATTCTTCTCCTCCTCCTCCTTGCTGTTGTTGTTGTTGTTCTTCTCGTTTTTCTTGTTCTTGTTCTTGTTCTTCTTCTTCTTCTTCTTCTTCTTCTTCTTCTTGTTCTTGTTCTTGTTCTTGTTCTTGTTCTTGTTCTTCTTCTTCTTCTTCTTCTTCTTCTTCTTCTTCTTCTTCTTCTTGTTCTTGTTCTTCTTCTTCTTCTTCTTGTTCTTGTTCTTCTTCTTCTTCTTCTTGTTCTTCTTCTTCTTCTTCTTCTTCTTCTTCTTCTTCTTCTTCTTCTTCTTCTTCTTCTTCTTCTTCTTCTTCTTCTCCTTCTTCTTCTTCTACTTCTCCTTCTCCTCCTCCTCCCCCCCCTCTCACTTTTTCATCTCCGTCTTTTTTTTTTATTATATCAATCATAAATATATTTCCTTGCGCAATTCACCGATATTGTCAAAGATGTACATTTGTGCCCTTGTCGACACAGCTAAAATAATGCAGGACAGACACTGATTATCGTCCTCTATTTGCGTAGAGGTCAAGAACTATTTTCAACTCTGCAGAGGTCATCATGACATTTGTTCGAGGCTATCATTATGGTGTAGGAAGTCGAAGTTTGGGTTTAAACTTGTTCGTTACCCGCGCGTCATGGGCGGAGACCTTTTCGAAAATTCGATATTTGATTAAAGCCCATTCACTTTAAAAATGTTCTTTTATTTCTTGTTAGTTTAAACAAACCAAAAAAAAATAATGTCATGATGACCACTGCAGAGTTGAAACAGTTTTTGGTCTCTACGCAAATAGGAGACGAAAATCTGGCCTGCATTATTTTAGCTATGTTGACAAGGGCACAAATGTACAAACATTTTGGACAATCTCGGTGAATTGCACAAGGAAATATTCCTATGATTGAAAAATAAACAAAAAAAAAGACGGAGAATAATAGTAAGAGGGGGAGGAGGAGAAGACGCCCACCAATCCGGGCAAAGCTGGTAGCTAAATTAATGCCCTTCGAAGTATTTAGACGAGGACTCGAGCTGATGACAGATTCCACAGGTTTGAAAGCAAGTGCTCTAACCGCCACCGATCCCCATTATACAGAGCCGTAACTGATGATTGGTCAAACTAATGACGGTTTCATGTGAGGCCCGGTTTGCCTATTGATTGTTCACTTGAGGCACACTTTAAATGTGGATTCCTATAGAAATTAGAGTTGAGTGTGTGCAAGGTGGGGAATAAGCAAAGAGTGAGGGAGGGAGGGGGTGGAGAGAGAGAGAGAGAGAGAGAGAGAGAGAGAGAGAGAGAGAGAGAGAGAGAGAGAGAGAGAGAGAGAGAGAGAGAGAGGGGTTGAGTAGACAGGAGAGGATAAGAATGTTACAATTTGGGCTGACTTAACTTCCCCCCCCCCCCCCTTTTCCTGGTCCGCCTGTCTGTCTGTCTGTTTGTCTGTCTGTCTCTCTCTCTCTCTCTCTCTCTCTCTCTCTCTCTCTCAATCTATCTATCTGTCTATTAATATATATATATACACACACACACGTATATATCTGTCGTCCTACCAACGGATTAATTTATTTTGTGGAGTATTTACATAATTATCAGTAAGACGTTGTGGAAGAGTTGTCTTTCTTAATCTCTCTACCGCTGTTTGCTTGTGTTCCTTAGCTGGCCTTCCCGATAACACCAGACAAAAGGTAGCTGGCTCACTCCTCCCACTAGAGACAGATATGTGCACTGTTGTGTTTTCAATGAAAGCACATTATGCAAGTTAGCTAATGAGCTAAATGTTTTGCTTGTTTGTCGTTGTTTTTCCTTTCCTTCTTTTAGACGACTCCACTGTCATGGCTATTCCAAAGTCCTCAATGATTACAGCTAGTGGCTCTGTACACTTATGCATGAACTAGATCTAGAAAGAATTTTCTGTTTCTTTTCCGTCGGCAGGTAAATTCAGAAGCTTACTTTGAACCTGACGGGGTCTTTGGTGGCTCAGTGTTCACATGAGGTTCTAGATCTCGATTCTCTAACATTACTGCTTTATATTTCTAATAGAGTTCAAAGCTGGTCCGTGAGGATTACTTCATCTCATGTACAACAACAAAAATGGGCGATGAATCGTGATTCGAAACTTTGGTTCCAACTGTTTCTAAGAAGCTTGTTGCAACATTCGTCTGTATGGGTTTTTGTTGCAAAATTCTTTGGCATGAGTTTTTAACCTTTATTTTTTGGCAATTAGAAAATTCCATATCAGTGAAAGAACTTTGATCTTCCTTGTTTAGAACTGAAAAATTATCTTGGCTGCTCACATTGGGCGCCATTTATGAATTGAAAGACAAAACAAAACAAAACAAAACAAAAAAAAAAAAGATAGATGGATCGCTCAAACTGTGACCCATGAACTGGATCATGGACAGTCACACGTTTGGCCTCTCTGGATGTGGATGTAACTACCTGGCGGTCGCAGCAAGACTCGGGGCATCTCCGGAAATGGACAGAGACCTTCACCTTTTCACAAGTGACCTTGACTTGTCATCGCCTCCCATGGCTTCCACTTCGCGGAGAACTCCAGTGATAGATAATGACGACACAGCAAATGTCGTCCCGGACATTTTTAAGGACTTTCCACGATTTGCTTTTGAGCCAGCTTCAGCGATAACTGTGGAGACATCGGCATCTGATTACTATGGAAACCTTGGGCCCCATAGAATCAAAGCCGGGATTTGTCCTTCGCTTCCGGGAAATTCCAATCCCGAGTCTGCGTTCGGACTTCATGGTCGTGGTGCAAATTCCGCCAGCACGGCGTCGCACTTCTCAGCTGGCCGTTCTTTTGAACACGAGATCTGGGCGCTCAAGGACTCCTTCAGTTCTGTCAACCCGCAACGATCAGAATCGCTGACAGCAGCAGCTGTCCCAACGGAAACCCGTGTTCCAGCACGCTCTAGACGTAACTCCCTCTCCCGATATACCAGTTGTAGCAACGGCTCACCCGCCGTTCCCTCCAGAACAGAAACACTTCCTCCTCGAGATCCCGCAAACATTCCCGAGTTTAAACCATCAAACACGCCAAATCTACCAGTATTACCCGCCGCGTCGGCAATGAACAAATCAATTCCCCCATCCACGGCAAAAGCTACACAGAACCTAGAATCAAGAGCAGCACCCATGTCGCCCCCGCCCCCATCTCGAGCCCCACACTCCGCTATAGTATCGCCAATTGTGGTAGCTTGTCTGTTGCTTCATGCCTTGCTCCTCTCTCCCTCTGCTGTCAGATGCCAGACTGCCGTAGACCAGTGTCAAGGCCACCTGTGTGAAAATGGTGGAGTTTGCGTGGACCGCGGCTACGACTACACCTGTAACTGCAGCTCAGCTCTGGGCTACACTGGCTGGTACTGCAATGTTACTGTAAGTACTCGGGTAGAGCTGGGTTCTTAAATGTTTATGTTGTTCAGCGGGGGGAACATTTGGCATGTATTGGATGAACTTTATCTACATCAGTCGGTGACATGTGGCATGTATTAAATAAATATTATAGACTTGAGTGGGTAACATGTGACATGTATTGGATGGACATTATGTGCTTTATTGGGTAACTTGTGACATGTGTTGGATGGACGTTATGTGCTTTATTGGGTAACTTGTGACATGTATTGGATGGACGTTATGTGCTTTATTGGGTAACTTGTGACATGTATTGGATGAACGTTTTGTGTTTCAGTGGGTCACATGTGACATGTTTTGGATGGACATAATAAGATGATTTTTTTTTTTGAAAGACAAAAGTTTTAAGGAATCAGGTCTATGCCATGAATAGAAACTATTAAAATAAGATATCGGCCTATATTTTACATTCTTTAAATTTATTCAAAATTCTTAATTGCACAATATATAGATCTTGTTTGATTTCAAATTGGAGCGCAGTTACTTTTTCAATCACTTTGTGAGACGTAACTTATGAGGATGTTGTTGCTTTCGTCTTCAGCTGAACCAGACGTGCGCAGACAACCCTTGCCAAAATGGAGCCTCCTGCTCTATAGTTGGGGTAGGTGTCACTAACTTGTGTTTCTCTTATCATATCATGCACAATTGATGGTGCTAGTCCCACTTCCACTGTGGTTTTCCAAAGCTGGTAAAAACCACAAGTTTGTCCCTGCCGTATGATTTTGAAAGCATATTTTCATTTTTTTAATTATTATTATTATTGGAATGGGAGATACAAATTTATTGAAATTATGTATTTGATTCTCCCTTTTGAGAAATCTTTGTGTTTTTCATGATTGTGGAAATCGTCTGTTGGAAGAATATTCTTACCTGATTCTGGAGGGTTTTTTTTTTAAGTATAGTTTTGTTGTTTTTTTAAGTTTGCTTTTTCTTTTTTTTTAATTTTTTTAAAATAAATCTAAGTTACAGTCTAAAATAAAATGTGACCATATTCTATGAACTGCAAATTGAACTTGTTCTTTTTTATTTTTTTGTCGTTCCCTCTGCTTAGAGTTCCTTTGAGTGCAGCAGCTGCTCGTCTCTGTATGAGGGTCCATTGTGCGAGAACCAGAGAGATGTGTGCGGTGTCAACAACTACACGCTGTGTCAGAACGGAGGGACATGTCGGCTCGATGCTTCCAAAACCGAGGGCTATCGCTGCGAATGTGATCCAGATAGAGGTTGGAACTTTCATTCTTTTCCTTCTTTGTAGTCTTTTGGGGTATTTCTCCCCTTTTCTTTCTCACCTTCATCTTCCTCCTCCTCCCCCTCCACCTCGCCCTCCTTGCCTGCAATTTTCTCCTCCATCCCCAGTCTCATGTGAGATCGGAAAATAGGTTCATCCATTAATATTATCGCTCATTGAGAAGCATATTTATGTTTATTGTGCTCGGAGCATACTTCGCTGAGTTTAGGCGTGGGTTAGAGATGATTATGTTATTTTTTTTGAAAAAGTATCAGTCATTTAGAATCAGTATCACTCCTTTGTTTTTCTTCCATCTTGACTTCCACTTATTCAAAAGATTTTAGAGTGAAATATTTTTCTGTAAAAAAATAGATTCTTATCCATGTAGTTTTAGTCATCATCAACATAGTGCATATTAAGTAAAATTGGCGGAATCATCATTATCATCATCATCATCATGGTACATATTTAGTGAAATCGGCGGCACTATCATCATCAACATCATGGTACATATTTAGTGAAATCGGCGGCATCAACATCATGGTACATATTTAGTGAAATCGGCATCATCATCATCATCATCATTAACATCATGGTACATCATCATCATCATCATCATAATCATCATCATCAACAACATCATGGTACATATTTAGTGAAATCGGCATCATCATCATCATCATCATTAACATCATGGTGCATATTTAGTGAAATCGGCGGCATTATCAACATCATCATCATCAACATCATGGTACATATTTAGTGAAATCGGCGGCATCATCAACATCATGGTACATATTTAGTGAAATCGGCGGCATCATCATCATCATCAACATCATGGTACATATTTAGTGAAATCGGCGGCATCATCATCATCATCATCATCAACATCATGGTACATATTTAGTGAAATCGGCGGCATCATCATCATCATGATACACATTTAGCAAAATTTGAGTTGTCGTCATTATCATCATCATCATCATTATCATATGAATAAAAGCATTTACCTTTATTAAGCCCTTATAGTTTTAGATCAGAATTATATTCCTGAATTCTATATATACGTAGCTTTTTTTTTCTATGATGTTTTATCAAATTTTTGTCATTTCCAGACTTCGAAGGTACAACCTGTTCTAGCAAAATTGAGGATTGTCAGAATATCAACTGCAACAATGGAGTGTGTAAAGATGGTGTCCGGAACTACACCTGCTTGTGCAATCCAGGTAAGAAATTGTTGATTCTTCATGTCTCTTTTCTATACCTGACCCCCTTTCACTCTATTGTCAGTCTATCCCCGGATATATCTCTTTTTTTTTTTGTCTCTTTTTTTATACCTCACTGCACAGCTTTCACTCTGTTTCTGTCTTTTCTTACCCTCCTCTCCTATGGTTCATAATATGAACCACCTAATTTCTCCATCCGCTAAATATATATTCGTTAATTCATAATAAATGTCAATTTTATTTTTTGTACATGTTTTCTCTTCTACTATAATTTTACCGCATTGGCCTCTCTTTTTTTTTTTTCAAGTAATTTTTTTCATCTCCTATGACACTAAACCTAATAATACAGAAAATTAATTTCACTAGAGACAATGGATTATACACAAACCACGTTTAGTGGGAACATGCAGACAATTTTTTTTTTTTATTTTTTTTATTTGCTTCTATAAACCATTTGGGAAGTTAAAATTGTCATAGGCCCAGACGTTATGTGAGAAAATTTTTAACATGAAATAAGCAGGTAAATGCATTGCAAACCCCCCCCCCCCCAAAAAAAAAAAAAAAAAAAAAACAGCTTTTGAAATAATAAATGAAGAGAATTAAAAGACAAAAAGAAAAAAAAAAAATTCACCTTTTTTTTTGGCATGGCAAAGCATCCGCTCTTGACTTATCATTTTGAAGCACATGGGGATTTTCGATAGGTGAGACAGGAAGTGGGGTGAAGGGGGTCAATCTGTTAGATGATGTGAGGTTCTGAAATAATTTCTGCTCCTTTCTCAAGGCTGGAGAGGCGGCCAGTGCGACCAGAAGATCGATATTTGCAGCGCTAACCCGCCGTACTGTCAGCACGGGACCTGCTCAAACCAAGGGTGTCAATGTGACCCTTTCTATCAAGGTAAAATAATTTTTTTTCCATAAAACAATTTTTCACCCTTTCTTTAATCAGGTTTTTGAATAATCTTTTTTTTTTTACTAATTGAATTGAATTCTGCATAACTTGAGATACAGATATTAGTTTAAATTTCCTAAGTCATTTTTTTTTTGTTCATTACATATATAAGAGTAATCTTACAATATCAATCTACCTATATCACTGAAAAGGGGAAGGATGTGACGAGGATAAGAACGAGTGTGAGCTGGACGAGCCGGTCTGCAAAAATGGTGGAAGCTGTACCAACAAAGAAGGAGGCTTCAATTGTAACTGTACGATCGGCTTCAGAGGGAACACTTGCAGTGAGGCGTTCTGTGATACGCAATGCTACAATGGGTCAACATGCAATGTTGATTCGGGTGCCCAGAACTGGACTTGTGCCTGCCCTGAGTATGTTGAAGGTTGGTATGATTTGTTTTTTTGTTGTTTTTTTTTAAACCACATCAGCACTCCAGCTGTATGCTGGGAAAACCCGCTGGATGGTGTTTGTAACATTTGAATTGGTTTTATTTTAAGTGTATATTTCTATATTTCCATACATCCAGTGTTTCATAACTTTGTCCAAGATAATTTTTCATTCAGAACATAATGTTAGAGTAAAACAACAGATAAGTTTGCTAAAAAAGTGTGGGTGCCTTGTGCTTTGATCACCTTGGATGCTTCATTTGTATTTCTTATCTATATCTCCAGACCTGTAGAGTCACTAATCGTTCAATTTAAATTCATACAAGTTAAGTTGATAAACTTCAAATGTTGCCTTGATCTGAGCTTCCTAAAGCAGTAAAACACAGTTTATTTGTCTTTCAAGTAATAGTTTTTTTCAAATGATGAAAAAATACAAATTAGTTGATGTCCGATCATAAGGCCTTGCATCGTCAGAGACTAGAGCTAAACACATGCCATAAATTTAAGGTTAAACATACCATTTGAATTTTAGAATTGCATAAAAAACTTTAATATTTTTATGTGTGTGAAAAAAAATTGATGGGAAAAATTGGTTTCAATTTATTATTATTTTTAAACTGGAGCAAAAAGCAATACAGTTGAAACCTCATAATTTGAATTGTATGGTAATGAATTTAAACTTTGAATTAAGAGGATTCTATTTACAAAAAAGGGGCATAACTGGAACTGACTCATTGATTGAGTGTGTTCTATGTCTGCAACGAGCAACTCTCCCTTTCCCCTGGAACAGTATCAGTGTTAGTACAAGTACTGGCACTTCTTTCTCAGTGTGTTCTATGTCTGCAACAAGCAACTCTCCCTTTCCCCTGGAACAGTATCAGTGTTAGTACAAGTACTGGCACTTCTTTCTCAGTGTGTTCTATGTCTGCAACAAGCAACTCTCCCTTTCCCCTGGAAAAGTATGAGTGTTAGTACAAGTACTGGCACTTCTTTCTCAGTGTGTTCTATGTCTGCAACAAGCAACTCTCTCTTTCCCCTGGGACAGTATCAGTGTTAGTACAAGTACTGGCACTTCTTTCTCAGTGTGTTCTATGTCTGCAACAAGCAACTCTCCCTTTCCCCTGGAAAAGTATGAGTGTTAGTACAAGTACTGGCACTTCTTTCTCAGTGTGTTCTATGTCTGCAACAAGCAACTCTCCCTTTCCCCTGGAACAGTATGAGTGTTAGTACAAGTACTGGCACTTCTTTCTCAGTGTGTTCTATGTCTGCAACGAGCAACTCTCCCTTTCCCCTGGAACAGTATCAGTGTTAGTACAAGTACTGACACTTCTTCCTCAGTGTGTTCTATGTCTACAGCGAGCAACTCTCCCTTTCCCCTGGAACAGTATCAGTGTTAGGACAAGTACTGGCACTTCTTTCTCAGTGTGTTCTATGTCTGCAGCGTCCCTGGAACAGCAGACAGCACTTCTTCTCCTCTTCTCCCTGGAACAGTATCAGTGTTAGGACAAGTACTGGCACTTCTTTCTCAGTGTGTTCTATGTCTACAGCGAGCAACTCTCCCTTTCCCCTGGAACAGTATCAGTGTTAGGACAAGTACTGACACTTCTTTCTCAGTGTGTTTTATGTCTGCAACAAGCAACTCTCCCTTTCCCCTGGAACAGTATCAGTGTTAGGACAAGTACTGGCACTTCTTTCTCAGTGTGTTCTATGTCTGCAACAAGCAACTCTCTCTTTCCCCTGGGACAGTATCAGTGTTAGTACAAGTACTGGCACTTCTTTCTCAGTGTGTTCTATGTCTGCAACAAGCAACTCTCCCTTTCCCCTGGGACAGTATCAGTGTTAGTACAAGTACTGGCACTTCTTTCTCAGTGTGTTCTATGTCTGCAACAAGCAACTCTCCCTTTCCCCTGGAAAAGTATGAGTGTTAGTACAAGTACTGGCACTTCTTTCTCAGTGTGTTCTATGTCTGCAACAAGCAACTCTCCCTTTCCCCTGGAACAGTATCAGTGTTAGTACAAGTACTGGCACTTCTTTCTCAGTGTGTTCTATGTCTGCAACAAGCAACTCTCCCTTTCCCCTGGAACAGTATCAGTGTTAGGACAAGTACTGGCACTTCTTTCTCAGTGTGTTCTATGTCTGCAGCGAGCAACTCTCCCTTTCCCCTGGAACAGTATCAGTGTTAGTACAAGTACTGGCACTTCTTTCTCAGTGTGTTCTATGTCTGCAACGAGCAACTCTCCCTTTCCCGTGGAACAGTATCAGTGTTAGGACAAGTACTGGCACTTCTTTCTCAGTGTGTTCTATGTCTGCAACAAGCAACTCTCCCTTTCCCCTGGAACAGTATGAGTGTTAGTACAAGTACTGGCACTTCTTTCTCAGTGTGTTCTATGTCTGCAACGAGCAACTCTCCCTTTCCCCTGGAACAGTATCAGTGTTAGTACAAGTACTGGCACTTCTTTCTCAGTGTGTTCTATGTCTGCAGCGAGCAACTCTCCCTTTCCCCTGGAACAGTATCAGTGTTAGTACAAGTACTGGCAAACTCTTTCTCAGTGTGTCAGCTCCTTCCTACTCTTAGGGCAGTGATTAGCATTGCTTGCTGGTTGAGAGACACACATTTAGTATTTTGTAATGCCTTATGGGGTGGTATTGACCAGAAAGACATCAAAATACGAGTCAGATTCTAACAAAGCCAAAGAAAGAAAAATAATATATCCTCTTGCAAAGTTAAGTTTATTAGAAATTCGAATAACCAGACTTTGTTTTTTGAGGTTTCCACAGTATTCATTGATGTTAGAAATTTCCTTAGAACAAAAATGTCAGTTTTGTTTAAAGGAAATTGCTAGAACCAATGAAAACTTTGTTTTATTATATCGTTTTTTTTTCTTCTCCTTTTCTTTATGCACTTTTACATAAGAGAAATAAACTGGATCTTTTTTTACTGAGAATATTAGGAAATGAACTTCTGGGTATTTATATGCCTTGCTATTTGGTCTGTCTTCTTTCTGTAAAGGTCGGTTCTGTGAAACTCAAGGACCCTGCTTTGCACGACCCTGCGACCAAATCAAAACAGAAACCTGTGACCAGTCCATTGAAAAGGATACATTCACTTGCAATTGTAAAAAGGGTGAGCTTGACATCGATTTTCATGAGTAT
Organism: Elysia crispata; assembly: GCA_033675545.1. Taxonomy (NCBI): domain Eukaryota; kingdom Metazoa; phylum Mollusca; class Gastropoda; family Plakobranchidae; genus Elysia; species Elysia crispata. Next base: position 113,972 of record JAWDGP010001751.1, read on the forward strand.
AAAAAAATGCTTCTTTTTATAGGATAGTAAGAAGTGGATATAGTTAGTTTGTAAAAAATTCTTAGGCTTTGGATGGAATCACAATGTAGGAGTTGGGGGGGGGGGGGGAAAGAGAGAGAGAGAGAGAGAGACAGACAGACAGAGACGTAGACAGACAGACACCCCCCACCCATGCAGTAACTTAATTCTATACAATCAGTGTATTGCAATATTATTTTGAAATAACAATTCTAGCCAGGTTTAAAAAAAATATATATTTCAGGCTGGGAAGGAATTAAATGTCAGGACGATTTGAATGAGTGTACAACAACAGACTCTGCCCAGAAACATCTGTGTGTAGATGGCCAGGGTGTGTGCAATAACACACAAGGTAGTTACACATGTGATTGTGTACCTGGCTTCACGGGCAAGTATTGCCAGACAGATATTGATGACTGCACACCCAATCCATGTCTTCACGGAGGGCGCTGTACTGACCTTGTCAACAACTTCACATGTGATTGCTTAAGGACAGGTGAGATTTACGTCAGAAGTTAAGTGAGGCTTCGGTTTAGGTTATAAATTTTAGTGTGTTTGGTGTTTGATTCTTAGAACTCTTTTCCTTAGAGCTATTTTTTGCACCATCTTCACTCTCTTAATGTAAGTTTCCGAACCACGATTTAAAAAAAAGTGTACTTCTGTGCATGTGACCAGTAGGTTACAGACAGTTTCTGCCAGATCAGACTGGCATGTTGAACGATGTAACTTGAAGTTAACTCGAGTGAGTGGTGCTTTGAAGTTACCTTGCACTCTCAGCAAAGACCTTCTCAACTCTCACGACTGAGGGAGTGGACAAGGCTTTTGTTGTGTAGCGAGATAGAAATATGCATGTATGCTTGTAAGCGAGTGGCGTCCATATGAAGCTGGTCATCTTGTACATCCTTGTGTTATGTATCGGCGTGATCATGATTGCCTTTGAATACGACTTATGTTTTTTTTTTTCTAAAATCTCGCCAAAATATATTTAAAAAAATACTGCATTGTTAATGATTGCCTGTAAAAATTAAGTAAGCACAAGTTGTTGAAAGTGAAACAAATATATGGGATATACTGCTGGTTTAAACTATGATTACTGTTTGTCTTTGTGCTCCAAGGATGTCAGCCTCAAAACGGTAAATGGAGTCTGCATCCATCTAATATACTGCGCCAACCACAAAATAGTGAATTTACATTTTTTTTTCTTTAGCTTGTAGGACTAAGCTTTTAGAAACACCAGATTTTTTTTTGGTATTTTCTTCTTATTGCAGGTCTAAACGAATTTTTAAAAGGTTTTCCTTTCGGGTATTTTACCTCTTTAAGAACATGAATGTTGGGATAAGTTTGGTATGAGAGGAACATGTCAATAGACACAAGGAGATTCTGAATGTGTTTATACTACATCAGATTTGTTATACTGAAAGACAACCGAGTCTGGTCCTGGCTGTAAACAATATATCTCAAGTCGCTGCATTTAAATTTTCTCTTGCTTCACAAATGGATCGGACATTATTTGAAATGATATTAGTGCTTCTTTGTTTTTGTTTTTTCTCCCTGAGCATCCACAAGCATCTGAACGCTTTACAATCAATACTACCTCTTCTCTAGGTTATGAGGGCTTAACCTGTGAGTCTGATGTGAACGAATGTAAGTCAAGTCCACCTGTATGTAACCACGGCAACTGCAGCAACACTGTCCCAGGGTTCAACTGTGTGTGTGGAGACCGTTGGCGCGGCCAATTCTGTCAACGAGAAAATCCGTGCTACAACATCAGCTGCCAGCATGGTGGTACCTGTCAGGAGAATGTAACTCTGATCGAGGACCGTTGTGCTTGTGTTGCAGGCTACGAGGGGGCGCTGTGTGAAAAGGCGGTAGGTGTTAGTGTCGCTGTTTAAATTTATTATCTTCTACTTGTTTATGCAAAGTCCTAATTCAGATAACAGGTGGAAGCTCATAGATCAAGAATTATTTGATGTTTTAACATAACTGTGAAGATCTGTCTTCTCTTTGGGAAACTAGACCCAACAATCCTCATTTTTCATGTTTAATCCGCTTTTCTTTTCCCTCTTGTAAATCCTCCTAGCATAGTGGTGTAATGTTCCTCTAAAGAAACTTCGTTAGGGTTAAGCAATGGTTTCTCAGAGGCTCGTATTATTATTTTAGTTGTCTTGTATATTTTATGAAAAGTAAAATGCTTCTGTGTATTTTGATAACAAAATTTGCACACGTCTAGTCGTGAAATCAACTAACAACCTCTTTGAAGGTTGTTTTTTTTTTTTCTTACTTAGATCTAATCTTTAAGAAGTCAGGCTGGCAAACTAGATCTAGATCTAGTAAAACAGGAAAAAAAAAAGAAACAAAAAAAGCAAAAAAAAAAAAAAGAGCAAAGGAATAGTGTTGTCAACAACTTTTTAAAAATCGCAGCAACGTTTTATCATAACTGTACTGTAACTGACTGCCAGTGTTGCAGTTGTGAAAGGAAAGGTTCGCTTAATGGGGCTGAATCAGTTAGTATTTTTTCCACTAGAAAATAACCTAATAGTTTTAGTAATAGTATCTCAGTTGGAGGAAATAATTAATGAAAGACACATCATGTCCTTGGTTCATCATATTTCGAGTTGGTTTTTTACTTTTTTCACAGCACAGAGGTTTTCGATACCTGTAATATAATCAGTCCAAAGGTTGCAATTCTGTCTATGAGATTTGTTATTGTACAAGCTCTTGTTATTTCTTTGTGGTTGAACAATTGCCCATACATTTAGATCCGATTTTTAAACCGTTTTTTTTTCCCATGTCCAGAGTGCAAGTACTGATGACAGTGGCCCAGACCTGGGAGTCATCATCGGTCCGATTGTGGGTGGTGTAGTGCTTCTTATTATCATCAGTAAGTACATTTCTCAGCGGAAGTGAATCTCTCACCGTTGGAATGAAAGTAGATTGGGTTGAAAGATGCTTTGTCATATGAAGCTTTTATGTGTGTGTGTTATGTGGGCCAAGTAGCTGTCGCTGTAGAGCATTGTGTCTTTCAAGAACGAGTTCGGAACTTCAGTCTTGGCTGTGCCATCTGGTGTTAAGGTGGGATCCCATCTAACGAGAATTACTCTTTGCTTGGAACCCTAATCTCTTCATTAAATTATTTGGAAAACCCATGGAAAGTAAATCATCTTTCTTTGGTGTTTCACCGTTTTTATTCTTAATCTTTTTTGGAGCTGTAGCAGATTCTGTTGTAACTATTTGTTTTTTTTGTCATAAACTGTGGGAATTTTTTTATTCATACAAGTCTATTAAGATAGAGTAAAGATTATTACTTGCTTAGCTGTTCAGGGATCAAATCTTTTATACTTCTGGTTTGAGAATGAAGAGATATTTTTTTCAACAATCTGGTTTTACTGTAAGCTACACAGACAAATGTAAAAGCTTTCACTTGCAGTGTTAACGATTACAGTTTAATTTTTAAGGATAGTCTATTTTTTTTTATGTATACCAACCCAAATTGAAGATCAAGATTATGATAATGTAGTTGTTGATTTTTTTGTGCTTTTCATTGCAATAAGTCTTTTGTATACATACCATTGAGCAAAAACTGTCAAAGAACCCCAAAAGTTTGCAGAGAAAAGAAATACTCTATTTGTTATAAATTAAAAAAAAAATGGAGACATTTTCCTGAAGAAAAAAAATCAAAGTAAAAATGTCTGTAGTTTTAGTCCTTGTCAGGTATCTTTGTTTCCATTGATGCTACGCAGTCTATATTTTTTTTATTCATACATCATCAAACATATCTTCACAAAAACAAGTTATACTTTTTACAATTGACCCCTTCTACTCTCTCCTTCCTCAGTTGTTTTGATCGCATTCTTCATGACTGCTAGATCCAAGAGGGCCACGCGCGGAGCTTATAGCCCAAGTGCCCAGGAAAACGCTGGCTCCCAGGTGGAGCAAGGCGGAGTTTTGAAGAAACCACCAGAGGAACGTCTGATCTAGGTGGAGGATCATAACACTCGAGAGTTAGGAAAGGTGCAATTGTTGATGATACATATCAACCCAACATTATAACTACAGGACAACAAGAGATATGGCTAGTTCCATCTCAGTTTGTTGGCAACCACTGGAAATGCTTCCCTGCAAAAGACTATGTGCTACACGTCAATAGTTCTCTGGGAATGTCCATAGTTTAAAACAATGAGAGTGCCAGATGATGCTTTTTTTAAATACTTTTGTTGTACGGACAACCAAAAAAAAAGTCCAAGACAAAAACTGGATGAATTCTTACGCGGGATTCTGGGAATGCTCTACGAACCTCCTGGAAACTTTTGAAAGTTGTGAAACACATGTGAAAAGTTTCATCATACTCATCATAAATGAATTTAATTCTATGGACAATTTCAGTGAAGGCCTCAATTCAGTTCATAGCGTCTCCCTCCAGAAAATACAAATACTCGATACGACAGCTTCCATACATTTTGGTTGTGTCCAGAGTTTATCAACGTTAGTAGCTCAGGATTCTGACATGAGGAAGGAACTTATGATCTGCAACCGAGGCCCATGTTTAAAAATAAAGTTGACAACTCAGAATTTTTGTGCGCAGAAATTTTCTGAGCAGATCCATGTCTTTAAATTAGAGATACCAGTCATAGACTCAATGCGAATTATAAGTTGGGGATCAAATTGTATTATCAAGTTGTTCATGTACATGTATCTAGAAACTAGTCCAAATATGTTGGCCGTTGCTGTTTTCATCATTTAAGGTTTTGAATTTAAATTTCTACGAGTCTCTTGGTATTGAAAACCACATAAACAATCATGAAAAAAAATTATATTTATTAGCACTGTCATTTTGAAAAATTAAGAGAATAAGGAACTCCATCATCTCAATTGCTTAACATTAACAAAATCACTGACTTTCAATGATAGTAAATCATTATTTTCCACAAAAGAACAATAAGAATTATCCACTTTTTTTTTTGGGGGGGGGGTGTTAAAGTCTATGGAGAGGAAGTTTCTTTAGCAACAAGGAATCACAAAATTTTGATTGATAGACATCATGGGTTGATGGAAGACTACCAGCTTGCTTATAAAGCCTCCAGTATAACTTGTAGAGATCTTGTAAAACTACACAGGCTGAGTGGCTCCTGATGTCCAAACTGATTTTTTGTTAACGGGCCATGTTGCTCAAATTGTTCAGTATGATTGGATTGGCTTTTTTTTTTTTTTTAAGTAAAATAACATTCTTAATGGAGGCTGCAGATAATGTTTTGCTGGGGTAGATTAAGGACAGGGAAGAAAGCATGAGGCATACAGATAGGGAGATGTTCACAGAGAAAACAAAATGTTGAACGATGTGAGACAAAGATTTTACATTTTGCCAAAAGAAAGAAAAAAGAGAAAATTTTTGTTGATTAACTTAAATATTGAACAAGTCTAATTAATTTGATAAGAAAAAGTTTATCAAGACAATTCATTACTATTGTGATTAACCCAATTTTATTGGTTTTTTTTTTTTCTTTTTCTTGACGGGGTGGGGGGGGGGGGGGGGGTGTCAGAGGAAATTTTTACGCTATCTTATTTCTAAGGGAGTTTCAATAATTGATAGGCTGTTGTTTTATTTTATGATTGCAATTACTTATGTCACAAAGTCACTATAAACTCAAAGCTTGACGTAGGATTTGTCTTGCAGTCAGCTTTGTGCAAACCGACAATACTTTCACAGGTGTAAAATTTACATTTTTTTTTTTCAAAACAAACCTTCATTTCAAACTGTGTTTGATTTCAACCTTGTACAGACAACAGCAAACATTTCTGTGACGTATTAAAACCAAACCTATACAATTTTGTTAAAGCCTGCATTGTACAGATTGTGTTACCATGCACAAGATACTGCTGTAAAAATCCGATGACTAATCAAATCTGTAAATAGTATACTCAAAACTGGATTTGTTTTTTTTTTCATGTTATTTTGTAACACATGAACATTTGATGATTGATTTTGGTTATGATTTATAATAACGATGATATAACCAAATATGTGCAAAGCATGAGTAATGGAAGCTAGGTTATTTTTTTCATATTTGGTTTAATTGATAATATATAAAATTTATATAAAAAAATAACTTAATATTGTGTGTTTTATATGTTATAAAACAAGATTTTCATGAGAATCTTTTTTGCCGAGTTATTTTATTGGAATTAAGAGCTTGTTGCCAATTAGGAGAAGAAAAAAATATATACACTCATTGAAATCAGAGAAAATTGCAAGGAACAATTCAAGTTTTTTCCTTGTGTATTTTAAGCTTTATATCTATAGAGAAAAAGTAAATAAAAAGGGACTTTGAATTGGTTAAAAATGTAGCCACAGATATAGTGCTCACAAGCATCAGCCCTAAGGGTTAAGAATAAATTTCAGACCATACTACAAGTCTCTCTATTGACCTTTCAAAATATTTACTGTGGTCGAAAATTATATAAACTGTTTTAAACCCTGCAGTATGTGTAGCTTTGTTATGTAGAACTTGCGGCCAATAATCCTTCCACGTTTATCTTTCTTTTTTTTTTTTTAAGTTTTATTTTTCTTACTATTTGTGTATGGAGGGAATCTAGAATTGCTCACCATGAGTGTTATCTCTCTTTGATGACTTTATGCTTTGATGTAAAATATCTATCAGCGAATCTTCCCTGAAGCTGAACAATTATTTGCCACATAAGAAACATATAGATCTTGTTCACATCCATGTTGATTTCATGTGATCATTTATAATGATTTTATTATTTATGTTATTATTATTATTATTATTATTATTATTATTATTATTATTATTATTATTATTATTATTATTATTATTACTACTACTACTTTAATTATAGTCATATTACGAGTACAAGTAAATAAAATGTTTGCTTTTTAGTCCTTTCTATGCAGTTGTAGTGCAAATAGAACTTGAGGTCATTTAGACAAGCGACAGTGCAATGCCATTCTTCAATATTTCCTGCAAACTACGCACGACTCCTACCACATGTATGTTTTAATCAATCTCAAATGTTTTTCATTCTTTTGTCATCTCTGTTTTTAACGTTAGTTGTAAAATTTCATTTTGAGAGTTGCAAATTGCCGTATATATATATATATATATATATTTATATTTATATTTTTTTTTACTTCTTTTCACACTTCTTTATGCACTCAGTCCCCTATTATTTTATTTTGTTGTTTTTTTTTTTGTTACATTTTATTGTTTTTGTAGATGTATGCATGTTTTTGCCCTTGCTTTCTTTGTAGTTGGTTTTACATGATTGTTTATTGACTGAAAATGCTAATGTGTATTTATATATATATATATATATATATATCCAAATCATTTTACTGTTCATTTTATTTGAGTGACAATAATTGGAAAGAACTTATCATGAATCCCTCTTTTATGATTTAAACAAACACTTAGCATTCTTGCTTGGCTTCATTTTAGGACAAATCTGAAATCAAGAAAAACTGCACAAGACTAATGCCAAGGGTAAAACATCTGACAACATCTTGGTGTTCTGATTTTGATTCTGATCACATCAAGTTGACCTTTGGTCTTTTCAGGCAAAGCACAGCTCGTTAAGACTAAATTCCATGTTGCCCCAGTAAATAGACATCCAGACCAGACATGCTTGAAACATCCAAAGGTCTCGCAAGTAATGTGCTCTCATTCCACTATTGATCAGATCGGAGAGAATCTACGATTACAACTGTGTCAGTTAACAAATTTTTCCTTGTCATGGATCTTAAGTTTATTGCATAGACAGAGCCAAACCCCAGATAGATACAATATGATATTGATGGAAACCAGATTTTTTTTACTTCTTAGTGCAAAACTACCACCAGGCTGTAAGGATTTTGTCTCAAAAATTGCTCTATCTGCTTTTCCAAAAAGAAAAAATTGCTTAGGTGCAACGGAAAATAATTAGATTAAACTTTTTTCCATCATGCATACGAGTTCAAATCAAGGATTTTTGTGTGGTCACTTCTTGTGACCTTAAGGTCGAAACATAATTGGCACAGCTTGGCTGTGGGATGTAGAAATAGTTGACCTTGTTTCTTTATATAGCCTGACTGCCATGCCTGGAACTAGGCATAATTGTTTCAATCTTCCCAATAAAAAGTTTGGCTGGACATTTTGTTGAAAGTCATCGAGGTAATGTTTTTAGCTTAAAGACCTTCTTGTATAGTCTTGTATAATTGTGTTCTTATCCACACCTTTAAAACCAGTTCTAACACTCGGAGTACATTCAAATTAGTTTTTACATCAAACATTTTTCTTTTTCCTTGTGGACGCAGAGGAGAGGGAGATATCAAGAATTACTCAATCTGATACATTCCAAATCAAGAACATTTCCATTTTTTTTTTTTAAACATATCCAAAGAAGCCGCTTGTGCCTTATGCAGCAAACTTGCCATTTACAATTTGCATGAATTGAACTGAAACTCCAGTGCGTGGAGCGGATGTATTGCTTGGCCATCATTGCTGGGAGTCAGGTAGCAACTAAGAAACGAGCCACATGTTACACCGACAATGTTGCTATTTTTCTGAAACCTCACTTCTTCTTTTGAAATATCTCACTTTCCTTAACTCAATCATTTTTTTTTAATATATTGATCTAAAAATTTACTGTATAAGGATGATGGGTTTGAAAATATTTTTAAGCACTAAATAAATATGTTGGTATTTGTTTAATATATCCAAAGTATTTTACGTCTTGAATGTGTTGGATTGTACCATTTCTTGTAATATACAACATACTAAAATGATCTTGTTATATAAATCTGATGATGTATAATATGCGACTCTTTTATACTTAATTTATACTCATTTATCTCAATCACAATTTTCATTTTGATTTTTAACAAATCACCTATAGTTAAGACTTTTCATGCTTTATGAACAAAGTATTCTTCTATCTACACTTTTTTCCGATTCCCTTTTTTCTTCAATTTATATTTCCAGAACATTTCAGGCATTAAAAGTAGTTCCATAAAAGAAGATTTATTTTAATATTGTAAGAGGATTTAGATGACTTGCTACATATCCAAACAAGCCAAAATGTAGCAAGCAAAAGTTTTTAAACCAAGGTACAATAAAACTGCGGAATTGAAGCACATAGCGAGAAGACCTGTCTTGTAACACAACAGAATAAAACAGGAGCGACACATCAATGTCGGTGTCTGTACCGAGAACACATAAGACCGAGTCAAGTAACATTGGTAGATTACTATTAAATGTTCAATATCATGTGAGCAGCTCAGAATTCGTTAGGCAGTTCATCTAAAGGCACTTTTTTGTTCAAACCTACAAAGCTTTATTATGAGTGTATAGCACAGGGTTGGTTGGTTTTTATCGCTGATCACGAATTTAATTTTACATTTTTGAAATGTGTAATCTAGAGTATCTATCCTATTTCCAGCAGCAGGCATATCTTTTTTATTGCAAGTCATAAAAAATTATTGCATTACAGATGTCATGACATTAAAGCCGTATTTTTACATATGCTCTTCATTAGTTTTGACTTGTTTTTCTCAGTGTTTCAGCATGATTATATTTTTCCAAACAATCCAAATGATAAAACAGATTTTACATCTAGGCTAGTGATTTGTAATTTTTTTTATGACGGAGGCATTAGGAAAGATGAAAATGGAACAGGAAATGGTAAAAAAATAAAGCAAGACGACAACATAACGCAGATTAACTGGTTCAAGAGAGAGTCAGCACAATTATTGTCTCCAGCTGCTCCTAAATGACACATCGACCAGACAGAAAAGTTGAGGTGATGGATGCAAAAATACAAAGTGCAATCTTCACTTTACTCGTTTAAAAAAAAACCCAACTCGGGATACCATATAGCGTTTGGTACTACCTTCTGATCTTCAGTTATTAAGTATTCTTCAAAATGCATGGCACTAACAAGATATCCATAATTCTATAGATACTTATTTCACAAGAATATGCTACCTAATTGGAAGACATGAGCTCTGCTTTAAGTTGTTAGCATATGAGGCAATAGCATCTACAAGAATGCACATTGGTGTGAAATTTGAATTACAAAAAAAATCAATATAGAGCATGACAAAATCATCTGGCTCTGCTTAGATCTTCGAAATGTATCTAATTGTTGAACAGAACTCACAACTTCCAACAACTCTTTGGCAAATCGCGTTTCCTACAAGGATGATCCTCTTCATGAAGCTTTCCAGCTTTACATCACAAGTTGATTACGATACCAGTAGACAGAGATATGTTTTTTTTAAAAGGTGCATGTTCAGAAATAACATAATTGCTTAATTTTCAAATATCATGCAATCTGTGCCACCTTTCCTCTCCACGTCTTTATTCCCAAGAGATGCATATGTGAATTACGTGCAAAATATATGGATGTAAATTTCAGGATGGAATGGAGTATGGTAGTATACACAAAGGTTAAATATAATTTAATAAATAAGATTTATTTTCCTTCATACTTTCTCAAAATAGTGATCAAAGATGTACAAAAACATAAAATTTCAAAATGACGCATGTCTATAGTAATGAAATTTATAAATTGTTTAGATGGAAAATCACAAAAACTGGTACACTCATACGCTAAATTAAGATTGAAAATCACAAAAAAAAAACTTGTACATTCATACTCTAAGATAGAAAATTCTGAAAAAAAAAAAAAGCTTGTTCACTTGTACTCTCACTCAGATTGAAAATCACTAATAAAAAACTCATACATTCATACTTGTTCTATAAAACTTTCAAAAATAATATCATATCTAGAGCATTTTGAGAATTATTAAACAAATGGCAGCAATTAATCGTAAAAAAAAAAAGAGTTAAAGAAAGAACACAATAATTATTATGTAAACAATATCCGTGGTATTTTTTTAATGAACAGTGAGGTATTCGTAAATTACATTATGAAAACAGTACTGCTAATTTGCTGCCTATATAGCAACATTAGTTGGACATAATTGCATCTAGCTTCTTTTTCTTTCACTGTTGGAGTACTTAACTTATCTGGGATCCAATTTTGGATGCCTTTCTCAGCGACATGAATACTTTCTGGCCGATCAAGGGAGTTAACCAGCAATTTTCTCCCTTTCCATATCATTAAGGTTCTTTTCACAGTAGGTTGGTGGATTGTTGATAACCCAGTATTTATCACGCAATAAAATATTTTTAAAAAAAGGCAAGGCGTGCAAATTTCAAACATTGCTATGTCTTTATGGTATGCCGTGGATAGTTTAATTTACTGGTTCTTATGAGCAGTAGAATCTGGTAACAATTTCCTCGGAAAAAGCCCTTGAGGTACAGGAAATGCCGAAAAATTTTATAATCATCAGCTGCTTACTTATTATGGACTTAGGAAACTAAAAGTTTGAGCTCTATAAAGTGAAAAATCCAAGGGGAACAGAATGTGTCATTGTACTCCACAAGAACAAGCTTGATTTATAAGGATACGTACTCGATCCCCCCTCCATCCGCTGAATGTCAAAGAAGACATCTGCTACTTCTACAGTCATGCAAAGAACAACCTTTTAACTTGTTGGAATTAGAACCTGCAGCTCAACCACAGCAAGAACAACCTTTTAACTTGTCCTTGGAATTAATACCTACAGCTCAACCACAGCAACTTGTTATAATTTGGAAAGTATGGAGTAGGTGCTATACAAAAGTGACATTACGATATGAGATTTTCATTGCCTAAAGCTGAAACCTAAGAAGACAAGATTCAAAGCTGTTTACATCATGGTCAGAGGATCTGAATGCAATGCACAACAACACACACACACACACCTACAAATGAACACCCAATCTACAAGTTTTCATCTTGACCTTCACCTTTTCTGTAACATCACACCCGCGAAATAAAATTAAAAAAAAGAAAGACAGGCCAAGGCCCCATCTGATAAGATCTTGAGAGCTTCATGACAAACAGGATAAAATTATAACATACGAAAATGCAAAATAAAATTTATACATCGGGGGATTTTGCCTAAGCCATCAAGTATGATATCTATGTAAATGTAAAAATAAGATTTTTATTTTTATCGTATGGGAGAGAAAATCACCCACTCTCTGGGCCAATAAGCCTTGAGAAAAGCACAGGAGGATTTGTAGACTTGTAGACTTGCAGGTTGCAGACTTGTGTCACATTGGAAACCGGTTTTGTCCAAACCTCTTAAACCTCTTAAACTTTTGAGATTTCTCACGTGTCATAGGATTATACTGATGTGTTTTGATTAATTATTATACTGAAATATTTTTCTGAAAATATATTCAGGATCTTTGTTATCCTTTCGTGTCCGCACCAAAAAAAAATAAGGCAATTCAAGAACAATAAAATTGCTCTTCATCCTATATAAATCGTCTATAGCTAATCTCCGTCTACAATATAAAACTTGTAAAGCAATGATTTTCTAAAGACTAAACCTAAATGAAAAAGAAAATTATTCACAAAAGCAAGCACCTTAACCACTGTTCAAATTGGAAAACGGGTGATAAAAATGAATAATAAAAAAGAGAATGAATAAATGGGCTTTGGGCAAGACAGGACATAAAATAATATTTAAATAGGCTATGAGGGCTATGTAACCAGCCGTTTACAAATCAAGGCGTACATCTCAGCTACCCCTCATTGACACTCTTCCAGTGATTTAAACAAAGCATCCAACCATTAAACTATATCAGCATTTAGACAGAATACAACCCAAGTCTCTCCTAATGAGTATATCATGTAAATATTCCCTTCCCTCCCCCCATCTCTCTCTCTCTCTCTCTCTCTCTCTCTCTCTCTCTCTCTCTCTCTCTCTCTCTCTCTTTCTCTCTCTCACTCCCACTCCTCCCCCTCCTCTTTTTTTCTAGCAGCTCCTCAAACTTAAACCCATTAAAGCTGACACAAACTTGCAGTATTTAGTAAGTAGCATAAGACATCTAGGGATGAAAACCCATATTCTACAAAATGGATAATAAAAAAAGATATTAAACACTAAAAAAAGGGAATAAAAACTTCCAACCATTCATTCATCAATCAAGCCCCCAACCCTTAGAGTTCTCTGCCCCTTATAGTCCCTGGAACAACCTCGCAGTTTAATAGAACAACCTGATAGTTCAACTAAATTTAATATAACACTAACTTCAGAGCTCATCTCTCGGTGGCGGACGGAAGTTAAAGTTGGTCGCCTCCTCCACGTCACCCTCAACAAACTCTGGGACTCGAAATGACACAAGTGGGCATTTGCCCTTGATGTTATTGCAAAACAGTTTCTGAAGAGTTGCTGTCCTTACAATATCAAAACCTCTCTCGCCCCCAAAGGTGGAGGGTTTCCAATAAACTGGTGAACAGATAGGATTGGCCAGCAAGCCCTTCACAGAGAAGGGGGCGCCCATATCTACAATAGTTGATCCAAAGAGAGCCCGCTTGCGGCGTTTCTCTAGCAGCATTCCAACATACATTTCAACAGCGTCTACATCCCCATAAAGCCGTTCAAGCTCAGCCGCCATCTTGGTTTCCCCTGTGCAAAGAAAAACAAAATTATTTCAAATGAAGACAAACCAATTGCCTCCACTGCATTCATCGAAGAATTGATTTAATCTCAGAAAATATGGAGCAAGCAATGATGAAGCACTGGTAAAAAATCTAAAAGATAAAAATAAAGGAACCAACACGAGATGATCTCACTGTTTTCCAGATGAGCATCAGTCATGATATGGCTGTATATGGGAGCCAATCTTAGGAACAACCCCGCTAAAGTCACTTATTTTCATTCTAAGCTATGCCCAATAAAGTTTGGAATGATATAATAGTCAATTTTGCTGTTTAAAATTGTAAAAAAAAAAAAAAACGCCTCCAATTTTAGCATTATCTTCCTCAATTCCTGCTTTTCTTAATCATGCATGAAATTTGCATGTGAAAATTTTTTGCTTAAGTTCAAAGGTCCAAAATTGGATTTAAAAAAAAAAAGAAAAGAAACAAAAAACAAATAACCTCCACCTCAAAATAAATGAACAACATTGAAACATTTATGCACCGAGTATCCTCGGTGAGGAGATAGAAATCAGCTACCTCTGAACTTTGTAAATATATTTTTAAATCCTTCAAAAACGCTATCTAGAAGATGATGAATTTTTCGAAACGCTAAAAAAACCTGCTTAACCGTGCACTGACATGCTGGAATTCCTAGTTCCATCTTTATTTTAACCTACTGAATGGATCTATAAATAGATTTGGATTTGTATATCAAACTTGCTAAGTGTTCTTATCATGTTGACATTTTGGTTCAATATAATCCAGCCCCTTTTGGAGATCTCAGTCTACTTAAACCTCTCATGCACTACATGGATATTAAGATGCTCTCACTCACAAAGGCAAAAAAAAAAACACAAACATTCACACCAAACTGCACAGGGGAACTTGGACCTAAATTATATAGAAGGGCCAATGGCTGAGGGGTGGCTTTCAGCTGCAAAAACTGCAGGTTCATTATGTACTTAGTTCCAAGCCAACATCACAAGTACATTTTGTACATAGTCCCACGCCAAAAATCGTAGGTACAATTTGTATTTAGTTTCCAAGCCTACATAGCAGGTACATTTTGTACTTAGTCCCAAGCCAACATCACAGGTACAATTTGTATTAAGTTTCCAAGCCAACATAGCGGGTACATTTTGTACTTAGTCCCAAGCCAACAGCAAAGTTGGAGGCATTTCGGTCGGGGCCTCCTCTTTCCACGCCTACCCTGCTTGGCAGGCACCACTCACTCAATCAACTTCCCAATCATTGTAAGCATTAGAAACAAAGCACAGCGGTTGGTTCCAAATATGAATAGTGCGATGACCTACCAGTGAGTTCCTCAAAGCTGCTATAGGGTTTCAAGTTAAATCTGGCACGATAATTGTTGAAGGACTGGAACCGCAGATCTCTGCCGTGGAGAATTGTGTCGCGGAGAACATGCAGGGTGACCGCCCCATGGTTGTGGTGGGACATCTAAAAACAGGAGAAGGGAAAGAAAATGGTCATTGGTTTCATGTATGACTGCTTTCATTTGCTTTATCTTTATGCACAGAGGTCAAAATCATTTTAACTGAACTAAGTTGTTATGTTTTTTGTTCTCTTGAAATTAGACTTTGCTGAATTCAAATTGCCCTAGAAGTTAGATTTTCTCTATATGATGACAAGGATGTTTCCTTTCTTACATTATGTGAACTACAAAGATAACCTAGGCTGTTTGCTATGATTCTCAAATTTTTATTGACAAAGAAGAAAAAAATTAATTTATTTTAAATGTCTTTAATGCTTTGAAAATCTTCAAGTGATGCATGGTGAAAAACTCATAAAAAAGGTTCAGGAAATTGATTCAAATAGCTTGGAAAAGTGAAAATAATTTGTAGAATTCAAAGTGTAGAAATATATTCATAAGGGAGAGATCTTTGGGAAGAGAATGGAAGGGAGAGAGAGAAAGGATATGAAGGAGAAACTAGAAAAAGAGAAATGTCAAATGATACATACTAAAAAAAAGATAAAATTAAATGTTGAAAGCATAGTATAAAATTCACTTTGTGTTTATACAACCATGTCTATTTATGTGCATACACAATTATTAGCCTGTTTAATAACATATAAAATGGATTTTTAACAATCGATATCATTTTCATATCAAAATAAATCTGCGACAATCTTATAATCAAAATATATGTAGATTTATCCTAGATTATGCAAAAAACATGCACAAAAAACACAAACATTGGTCACTCACATGTCCCGCCCGCTGCCTAGAGAGAGAATCCGTCATGGCCGCAGTACCGTGCTTCACGACTAGGTCTGACCTGAACATGTAATCTTTCATCTTCACTATGTTTCCGCTGATGTTGAACGAGTCGGGCATGAGTGGATGCCAGTGGTACAGATGGTTGAACTCCACCACAATCTTGTTAGAATACTATAACCATGAGAAGAATAGGTCAGAGGTCAAAACAAGAAGAAAGTTTCACCGTTGAATACAGTCACTCCACCAAACAACCTTTGCAAACCTATTAGCTTTATGTCTATGGCAGAGATATTATTATTATGACACTGCTTTACTTCACTGTATAAAATTGTGAATGGCTACCTGCTCAAGACTAAGTTCAGGAAAGAATGAAATTGGGAAAAGTTTTCTCTTCAATAGGTTTTAAACCGAGTTAAAGCTTCTAAATTGATTGATTAAAAAAAAAAACTACACTCCTAATGCTTTATCCCATATACGTTGGCACTTTAAAATTTTTGTGAAAGTTAGATTTACCAAAAATTAAGTCAGAAATGTAGATAAATATTTAAAATACTCAAAGACAAAGCAATCACTAAGTTTTTTTACAGTACAGACAAACTAGAAAAAAGGTGAACAAGAGCTAATACAAAAGTAGAAAATAATGTCAGAACTCGCAAAAACCTTTTTTTGGTTGGTATTGGTAAACTATAAAAAAGAGAAAAGAAAGGAAATACTGAAACAGATTGCGCTAGCTTTAGTGGCAAGATAAGGAACAGTAAAAACAAAAAAAAAAAAAAATACAAATAAATTCTCAAAGCTTTGACAAATATTGATAGAAACCTGACAAAATTCAAAATGGTTCATTGCATGAGTTCTAGCCTTGGAACATGGTCTTGCACGTCAGCCAGATTCTTAAGTCAAAGAATTGATCATAAGTTAAATGTGCCCCAAAGTAAAGGCTTACAAATAATATTTTTACGATACACAAAAGTAGTAATAACTCAAAATTCTTTAGCACCCTCTTAGGGTCTCTCAGACTTTTATACAGAGCATTGCTGCTGCTACTAATATTACTACTTCTGCCGCTATTAATACTACAGGTAACAATAATAATGACAATAATAAAAATAATAGTAATAATAATAATAATAATAATAATAATAATAATAATAATAATAGTGATAAATATTAAAGCAGATGTTTTAGAGTACAATGAAAGGAGAGGGCAACATATATCTTTCTCACACCCATAATATAGGGAATGCGATTTCACAAAGAGTTATGTCCCTTTGTAGGAAGTCGTGAGTTTTGTTCAACAATCAAAAGCATTTTGTAGATCTAAGCAAAACTAAGATAAGTTTCTTGTAATATTTTCTCATGTACTCATTTGTTTTTCTTGTTTTAGTTCAAATTGTGCATTTTTGCAGACCCTATTGCTTGATAATCTGACAGCGACTTAAAATAGAGCTCATGACTTCTAATTAGTTAGCAAAACTCTTTGTGGAATCGAATGCTCTATATGAAGATCTCAACTGTCTTCACCACCTTAAAAGATGTTTTTGTTGTTGTTTTTGTTTTCATTTTTTTATGGAACTTTAGCATGTTTGATTTCTATTACCTGAAATGGGTATCCAAAAAGCACTTCTGGTTTAAATGCCACGTTGACGTAATAGCTTGCCAGATGCTGGACATAATCTTCCACAACGATCTTGATTGTCTCCCCTTGGTGGAGAACAAAAAAGGAAAAAGAACGGAAGGTGAGAGGAAGCGTAAGGACGAGAAGGTCAAACAGCGAGGGGAGGGGATGAAAAGAAGAGTGAGAGGGAGCGAAAAAAAGAGAGGGAGAGAGATAGAGAAAAGGAGGAAAATATCTTGATGACTAAAATGATACTGAAGTCATCGAGGTTAAAGATAAAAAAGCAACCACTGAATTATTGCATAATTTACATCTAAATTATAATCGTAACCTAAATTACCCTTCAGCTTTTCTCATAATACAAATTTCAAAATAGCATGAAATACTTTATAGCTTCCACCATAGGCTCCACTCTGAGCTGAGCCGTAAAGTGCTAAGTGAGTTTTGTCATTTATTTTAACCCCCTCTTTACACTGATTTGCTTGACAAAACTTTTACTTCTCACATAAAGTGAAAGTTACATCAGGCAGGATAGGGATGACAAAAATTAGACCCCGGACTATCTAGACATTACAGTATGGCTTTAACACGTCACTGAGTCACCGAAGATGACGTGCTTGATGCTGCTTTGAAAGTCCAAACTCTCAACTCTTGTAATGCTATCTTGGGACTTAAATTTGGAGATCTCAGAAATTCTGCTTGTTGACTAACCTAGGGTAATGAGCTTTCCTGTCTGGAAAAGTCTTTCATCGTCCCAGTCTGGGTGCTCCTCCCTGAGAATGTCGCAGACTCGGTTGTGTTCCCTCATCCATATGGTCTGGTAGAGAAACAGCCCTGGCAGCAGCCCAAAGAATGGGTGACCCAAAGCAAAGCGACTATCTTCCGGTATCCCTGGCGGATACATCATGAACACTCTGGCATCTCTAGCATACATAGGGAACTCTTCGTTGTTCAGGACCTTTACATGTAAAGAATTCAGAATTTTTAAGAATTGCATTGTTTTATACACATATCCTGCAATCATGGATGAGGTACAATCAAAGAAAAAAATTTTACAGCTATGGGTCCTTATCATAGAATCTTCTCCTTGAGAATGATAAAGATTGTGGCGATAAAAGTTTGATTTACAATACACAACATGCTAAGATGTAGAACGATTTTTAGTTGAAATATCTTTTGATTTTTTCTTTATATCTTGACTTGTGCTATTATTTTTCCCCTTTCTTTCGAAATTCTAGTCTCTAAAATTGTTCAAAACCTATCTTCTGCCATCGGACATAACACTTGAAGATAGTGATGGGACTATCGGCACAGCACGATACCCTTCCCGCTGTACGCAGCAACACTGGCGGCACATTGGGTAGATAAGCAGTATGCGATAATGTGCCATGCCATGCCATGGGATCCGTGCTAGCTTGTAATCGGCACATGATCACCGTCAATTTTGAACTGCCTCTATGCGTAAAAATAACATTGTGCACAGAGTGCAGACAAGTAAGAGTTAATTCCATGTATAGGATAGAGTTTCCCCTCAGATGTCACTCAGCACAACTCTCTGACACAAGGGAAATTTATGGGGCATAGGGGAGGGGGATGGAGAGGGAGAGGAAGGGAGTAGGATGCAGTAATGGAATGATAATAAAAGGATAGATGGAAGAAAATAGACACATCTCACAGTCCTAGACCGCAATTAATGAGATGTATGTTTTGTTTTAAGGTATCAAATCAATGCAGATTGCACCAGTCAAAGGTCATGTGTAATACACTAGACTGTGGTCAGGCGGTATGTGGGTATGTGTATGTTTGCAAGGGTACAACAGAGTGTTATGGATGTGCACTTTCAGTTGCTTCTCGATGGGGCTCAAGAGTCGTCTCCTGCATTCTGTGTCGGGCCCCTAGATTTAACTTTAGGCCCACAGATCATTAGTTGTTGCATCATGGATCCCGGATTGCCCTGCCCACAGTACCCTGAGCCACAGGACTTGATACTCAAAGGGTAGTAAAATATTGGGTAGATCCCAGCACTACTTGAAGAGCCTATAGAAAGTTCAGGAGCGAGCATCTATGTCAGAGTCTCAGTGGTATAAAATAATCTTACAGTACTTTTAGAAAAAAAATGTTAGTATCTATCTTTGTAATGGAATTTCCCCTTGAAACGGTAGAGAGCCACAGAGAGCAAAAAAAAAAAAACGCGAAAAAACCCAAAGAGCATATTCTGGCTATATATAAGACAAAGACATACCAATTCCTCAATTTAAATATTCAATCCTTTCATGACAGAGGTATTTTCAATCACTATGACGAGGCTTTTTCTGGTTTGAAGAATGGTACGATTCATAGATTTTCATCATTGCAGAATTAAATTATGAAATGGTATTTTAAATTGCTTTGCATTCATTGCCTCTTTTATGCTGTATTAAAAACGACGTATATTGTACGTCTGATCGTCATAAGCAACACAAAAAATCAGACGCACTGCTTATGTAGTGGGTAAAAAAAATTGCCTCACCTGCATTTTAAGTTTGCCGTCCTTGAAGGATCTCAGCAGATGCTCATCAGTGACATTGCTGCCATAGATAGAGGTAACATCCACCTAGTGTCAAAGGTTAACAGTTCAAGGTCATTGAGCATTTGTATAGGGCCAGCGTATACATTTTAAATCAAGCCTAGGCATGAAAAGTCAAACCTTTGGTTTATTTAGCTGTTGAGTTCTTTGTGCCGTAAAGGTTTTCAGAGAAACATCTCAGGAGTACCTTCTAAGCCTGGAACGGTGTTCAAAGTAAACAAGAAGCCAAACTCACGTGTGCTTTATATTGTTTTGTATATTTTGGAGCAGCATTCTACCTATTTTTTTTTTTTTTTTAATGTGCTCCGCAAATGATTTGGTGATAGCAACGGAAGAATTAATATGATTTATAACTTTGGTGTCGATGTAGCATCCTGTGTTTTCTCCCTATGTAAAATTTCAAGGTAATTCAAGCACATTCAAACATATAAAAAAAAATGGCAACGCCATGCTAAAAAGATCAAGAAGGTGAAAGCTCACATGCTTTGTATTTTTTTGTACATTTTGGAGCTGCACTCTACCTATTTCTGTTTTTTTAATGTGCTCTGCAAATGATTAGATGACAGTAACATAAAAAATAATGATTTATGAATTTGGTGTCGGATTAGTTCCACAATATTTCTGTCCATTATAAGATTGTGAGGAACTTCGAGGACTCCAAACATTAAAAAATAAAAATGGCCAAGCAGTGCTAAAAAGATCCTCTAGAAAAGCAGCTTGTAGCTTTTTTCTATATGTTTATAGCCTGTGGACATCTTTAAATAATGTTCAAGGAAATCATTTTGTCTTCTCACCCCATGTCCACTCCATGTTGCTCCCGGATTGGCCCTGTAGGAAGTTTTGAAGAACATGTGTGTAAAGTGCTGAGCAAAGAACGTCATTAGCACGCTGCTTCCCTGCGGGTCTGGGCGGAACTTTTCCCTCACAAAGAAAGTCTTCACAAGTAGGTCAACGTCTGGAAGTGTTTTCTTACCTGTGAGAAAACCAGGAATAGTCTACATATAATGTCCAGCTTTTCTGTTTGTTCACCTTTTTCTCTTTCTGTTATTTTTGTTTAGATTCAAATAAAAGATACTTGGAATACCCAATGGAACTTGTTTCAATTAAACTCTTCTTAATAACCAGCAAGTTAGAACCAAAGCCTAGGAAAGGAAAGCGTGTGCTTGGTAAAATAGCCAGAATCTAGGTATAGTCCACATGAATGGAACAATGGACTCACTCAAAACTTGATACTTTACTCAGTCTCTCTTGACATTTTGTGGAAAACTTGGAACCAAAATCAGATCCATTTCATCATCATCATGCATTGAAAAAAAATCTTTAAACAAAGTGTTATTAAAGCAAACTTCTGAAGAGATCAATCTCAGGTCCCACAAGAATCGTCTTTATCAAATTCACATTTTGAGGTCTTTACAACAATAAGAACACATGATCTTATAATTTTGGCAACAATATATACACTATAATAAATCTGTAATTATCTTACCTTTGACCCCCATGGGTGTGGGGCAGTCCAGCGGTACCGGAGGAAGGCATCTAGCATACACAGAGTGGTTGGTGGTTGCAGTTATGGTTGTGTAGTCGTGAATTGTCTCGTAGAGAGGAGGAGTGTCAAGAATCTCAGCCCGGCCTGGACAAAGATTGGTTTGTGGATTGGTTGATAAAGGGGGACTTTTGAACTGAATTTCTATGGGCGTCACATAGGTCAGTCTGATAAAGCGTTGGTTGAAACAAAAAGCAGTACAAGTTCCACTCCTTGCTTGTATATTTGATAGAATTGGTTGGATCCCATGTGAACAATCTAATTGTTGGCTTAACAAAAAGGCACCTTCTCCATTAATCATTAAAAAAAAACCAAGGATGACGTAAAACTAAATAAATGAGAAACTGAAATTATATTATTAGTATTAAAAAAATCAAAACGTAGTCAACAACAAAAGTTGGGTCTAAAAACTGTTGGTTTAACTGGAAATGAATCTTGGTTTCATGCGTTTCCACATGGTTGGAGAGTTGAGATGTGGATTGTATATCAAAATTTAGCAAATAAACTTTTATCCAGAACAAGCATGTGTCTTCAAAAGATGCAAAAGAGTTTCAGAATTCATATAATGATCAATCAAGAGCAGCTCATAAATAAATATATATATATATATATATATATATATATAAAATAAGTTATCTACATGCAGTTATTTCCCTCCACAGTTTGATTGAATTTTAATCCTGAAAAAATAAAGTAAAGCAAGGATGACGAGATAGAGATAGAGAGGGAGAGAGAGAGAGAAGGGGGAGACAAAGAGATAAGAGGCAGAGACAGAGAAACAGTAACTGACAGGGTGAGAAAGAGAAGCTGACAAAAATGTCTTTTTCTTGATTCACTCTCTCTATATACTATCTCTATATTCATAGTTGTTTATCTATCTTTCTTTCCTTGTTCTTTCTCTATTTCCGACTTTTTACTTATGTGCATTATATCCTTCTGTATTTGTCTCCATCTTCGTTTCTGTCTGCCCATCTGCTTGTTTTCATCATCTATTCTTTATCTTTGCTCTTGCGTGTCTGCCCAGGTGTATCTCTAAGCCCAGAACACACACACTTATTTTCTCTCTCCCTCTCATTCCTTCATTTCTACTCACTTAGATATACTCTGCGGATGGCCCAACTCACACACTCACTCCCTCTCCCTCTCGTTCCTTCATTTCTACTCACTTAGATAGACTCTGCGGATGGCCCAACTCACACACTCACTCCCTCTCGTTCCTTCATTTCTACTCACTTAGATAGACTCTGCGGATGGCCCAACTCACACACTCACTCCCTCTCCCTCTCGTTCCTTCATTTCTACTCACTTAGATAGACTCTGCGGATGGCCCAACTCACACACTCACTCCCTCTCCCTCTCATTCCTTCATTTCTACTCACTTAGATAGACTCTGCGGATGGCCCAACTCACACACTCACTCCCTCTCCCTCTCGTTCCTTCATTTCTACTCACTTAGATAGACTCTGCGGATGGCCCAACTCACACACTCACTCCCTCTCGTTCCTTCATTTCTACTCACTTAGATAGACTCTGCGGATGGCCCAACTCACACACTCACTCCCTCTCCCTCTCGTTCCTTCATTTCTACTCACTTAGATAGACTCTGCGGATGGCCCAACTCACACACTCACTCCCTCTCCCTCTCATTCCTTCATTTCTACTCACTTAGATAGACTCTGCGGATGGCCCAACTCACACACTCACTCCCTCTCCCTCTCGTTCCTTCATTTCTACTCACTTAGATAGACTCTGCGGATGGCCCAACTCACACACTCACTCCCTCTCGTTCCTTCATTTCTACTCACTTAGACTCTGCGGATGGTCCAACTCACACACTCACTCCCTCTCCCTCTCGTTCCTTCATTTCTACTCACTTAGATAGACTCTGCAGATGGCCCAACTCACACACTCACTCCCTCTCGTTCCTTCATTTCTACTCACTTAGACTCTGCGGATGGTCCAACTCACACACTCACTCCCTCTCGTTCCTTCATTTCTACTCACTTAGATAGACTCTTCGGATGGCCCTACTCATACACACTCACTTCCTCTCCCTCTCGTTCCTTCATTTCTACTCACTTAGATAGACTCTGCGGATGGCCCAATCGTGCAGAAACTTGACACTGTTCACAATATCCCACAGCCATTTGAGATTCTCAGATACCAGCAGACCGTGAACTGATTCCGGTGATGGCTTGAACCACAATGCTATGCGAGTCCAGAAATATGCTGTGGAAAGCATGTGTTAGCATTAAAAATGCAGCTAAAGTTTTGGTGGTGTAGGCTTATATATTATGTTTGAGAAACTCATTTTCAATTGCAAAAGATCATACTTACTTGATTTGGGCCTCAACTCATTTCAAAATTTACGATAAAAAAAAGTAAGTTCTTTGATTTCTGAACGTTTTAAGATGCATCACATTTACGGTACATTCTGTTTATGTTTTGTTTTTTTTGTTTTTTTTTTTAATTGCTTAACATTCGATTTGATCGCAACTTACTTTTCAGATTTAAAGGTACATCTGAGATGTAACTTTCTAGACCTAGATTAGATCTTGGTAATCTAGGGTGCTTTTTTTTTTTTTTTTTTTTTCATAGACCAAAGGACCCGATAGTTGGTTGGCTAAATCTACATTTCTTCCTTACAATAAAATATAGAATTTAGATCATTATTTAGATACCGATATAATCTATCAAGCTAAGGTAAATAAAACGTTCTTTCAAAGATCACTTAGAAAGTATACTCACGAGTTTCGCAGTGTTTGCCGTAGAAAGGAAGGTTTGCGCAGTCGCAAGTGTAGGATCCTGGCTCTTTCCCGTTGAAACACACCCCGCGGTTCTGACACGGAAACGAGCAGCAAGGGTTTACTGCCGGGTCAAACAGAGAGCAGAGGTCACCAAAGGTCAATGCAAACAGCAATAATTATTATAGGCCCTATTTGTAAACAAGTTTGATGAGTTCTAGATCAGTGGCGTATTTTGATATTTAAAAAAAAACCAACAGAATTGGATGAAATACAAGCGATCGTAAATATCGAACTTTAATCCACCGAGAGGATACATATAGAAAAACGATGTGCATAATTTAACTCGTCATAGAAAAAATGATTAATGGTGACACTTGGTAAATTTGGTTCATTATGTTTATGCATTACCTAAAAGGATTATGGAGGTCTTGCTTTCAAGAATTTTTTTTCTTAAATGCGTTTCTTAAGTATACGATATTTATCCATCTGCATGTATTGTTTAGACATAGACCATTCCGAAATTGCGCACCATAAAATTATTCTAATCTGCCCTTAAGTCGGATCTGCATCAACCATGATCAACCACGCATTTCTTTCTACTTAAGTCTCCGTCGGGCGTTGTTTAACATAAATAAAGACCCCCAAACCTGCTCATTAGTTTTGCTATAGAATAAGGAGCTAAGGTTAGAACTATAGATTCCAGTACATCATAGTTTCATTGATATCAATTAGTAAAAAAAATATTCTTGAACTCGTGACCAAAGGAAAAGAGAAGATGAGAGATAGATAGATAAAAAGAGATAAAGAGAGAGAGAGAGAGAGAGAGAGAGAGAGAGAGAGAGAGAGAGAGAGAGAGAGAGAGAGAGAGAGAGAGAGAGAGACAGAGACAGAGACAGACAGACAGACAGACAGACAGACAGAGAGAGAGACAGAGACAGACAGACAGAAAATCCAGCATGATTAGTATTTACCTGGTTTGTCAGCTGCAGCAGCTGCCACTCTGGCAAAGAGGACGAGCCCTATAACCAGGAGAAACAATTCAAGCCGCATCTTGTAACAAGGGCGGTAACTGTTAATTTGTTTGTACTCCTTGGGAATTCAAACAGTTGTCCACCTTCTTTATTAACCTAAAGAGTAGATAAACTGAAATCCTGCACAGGTCTGTTCTGTGGTCCCTCTTCTTCGTGAGTTTTGCTATTTTAATTCCGGAAATAATTTCTTAGAAGTGGATTTAATCAGTGTTATAAAGAGTGTTAATGAAAGAGTTTCCTGTTCCTTCAGTTCCGGGTTCTTTATAGCCCTTAGTTCTGCAGTTTTGGTATGCTATTCTACTCTTCTGTGCATAAAGCTAGAAATAATAACGTCCGCTTAAAGCTTGATATCAATAGCGTTTTATCTCGCACGGTGGTATTTCGTTTTCCTTCTGACTTGTAGAATGTTCTCAGCTTATGGTGCTTGTCTTGGTCTCTGAAAATCATATGGAAATAGAAACCAAGAATTAAATATCAAAGTGTAAGCTAAATACTATACTAATTATAAGGAATGCGATTTCACAAGAAGTTATGTCCCTTTGTTGGAAGTCGTGAGTTATGTTCAATAACCGAAATCATTTTGAAGAACTAAGCAAAACTAAATAATGTTATTGTAAACGTTTTCTCATGTAAAATTTAATTACGTTTCCTTTTTATTACTTCAAGTATCACTCCAATGTGCTTTCTTGCAGACGCTATCGCTTGATACGCTGACAACAGCTTAAAGTAAAGCTCATAACTTCCAACAAGGTACCATAACCCTTTGTGAAATCGCATTACCTATAGGAACAGGTAAATCTAAACATCTACAGAAACTTTTAAAAAGACAGAAATTATTTACAAATACGCAGAGCGTAAGGATAAGTGTTGGAAAGGTAAAAAAATTTATCAGCGAAATGTAAGAAGAAAAAAATAGCGCTACAATCTTCAGTACGAGATTAGATAGGACAAAAAAAAATATATATATATATATATATATAAATATATTTATTTATTTATTTTATTTTTTTTTTTTTGGATACATTGAGTGATACGTCCGTTTGCACAATACACAAGTTTTATAGGGACACTCATCAATAGAATATGCGAACGCCAAGCAACGGCTTTTTTATTTATTTTTTTTTTTGTTTGTTTTTTTTTGGCCAAGTGATGAGAAAAGCGAAACAAGAACATTCTTATGACAACTGGAATGTTCAAGGGAAAACGCAACACGGGAAAACAGCGTGAAAAGATGTCGGAAGGACTAACACATTGGTAACATTGGTAACACATTGGTAACACATTGGTAACACATTGGCTCTAAGTAGGACGGTGTGACAGAAGAGCTGAAAGTAACGAGGGATAGAGATGCGGGGCAAGTCATGATCGCCTACGCTAAAGAGCACGGCACCTGATTGGTTGATTGATAAGGAAGCTCCATTTAAGTCACTTGCCACTTGTTACAAGATATAAAATATGTGCACATCTTCTTACATAACTTGTTCAGAAACAAAATCTCTTAGCAGTAGACTACCAAGATCTCCTGTTTTTCAATCATAGAAAGCTAAACACGTCATTATTATGCTCTAGGTTGTCTGTCGACCGGAAGAACTTCCGATTGGGGCTGGTAAGTGATGTTTATTAACATATGGAGGACTAATGAGCTGAGACCACTCTCGGTTCAAATTTCCAGCAGGTCAATGTTCGCCACATAAAACTTATTAATGCCGCAAATAAGTATAAATCATTTTCTTAGAATACATAATTAGTTAAAAAACAAAACAAAAAACTACGGTATCATAATTATGTCCTATCACATCTTAATATACTCAAACGAAGTACCCAATCGGTAATCCTAGCAAGACGAATTCCGAATTGTGTTTAGTTAAATTGTCTCGATCCCAAATGAAAGTAGTTCAGCTTTGTTTGAACTTCTAAGTACACAACACTTTTCAAAATCTAACAAACAGATGTAATTATGACTTATTTCGACAATGATCTAGCGGCTAAGTTTTAGACCGCTGGGCATTTTAGTACATTGTATCAAAGACTAAGTTTTATTTATTTAAGCCGTGCAAGAAATAAATGGGAAAAAATTTAAGCCGAGTAAACAAAAACAATCACAAAATGCCCAGATTTAGCAGGTTACGACGAAAGAAAAATAATATCACCGTTCTGCAGAAAGAAAGCCCGGTCCACGCAATACCGTGAACAATTTACTGCTTCCTACTTCCTCTTCACATCCAAAGTCTCTTTCGATCAGTGAAATGGCAACTCGATTTAACAGAAAAATGAAAAAATAGAATAACACAAGCACACCTAGATAACACCTGGGCCTATATGCACGGGTTTTGAGCCTTTCCTCACGCGACACGCATAAATAGAAAGTGAGTACATAAAGGCATACACAAAGACTGGGTCGCTCACATTTTCTCAGATCAAATTTAACTACGTTTAGTGAAGAATCAGCTAATCCTGTTTCTGATAAACGTTTTCACAGGTTCAAGTGGGAGAGAGAGAGAGAGAGAGAGAGAGAGAGAGAGAGAGAGAGAGAGAGAGAGAGGGGGGGGGAGGCGGGGGGGGGGGGGTGGAGGTGGCGACAGAAAAAGCTTTCCGGCAGCCTGAAAGTGGTCTAGATTGGTCGTAAGATGCGATGATGTTAGTCTAACGACCAGAAGTATTTGGAAGAGATAAAGATTTTTCTTTCTCCCCCGGCTCCACCCTTTTCCATCAGGTGACGATGTCCAGGTGTGAGAGGCTGCAATCAAATACTTCAGCACGTCTCTCTCTCTCTCTCTCTCTCTCTCTCTCTCTCTCTCTCTCTCTCTCTCTCTCTCTCTCTCTCTCTCTCTCTCTCTCTCTCTCTCTCTCTCTCTCTCTCTCTCTCTCTCTCTCTCTCTCTCTCTCTCTCTCTCTCTCTCTCTCTCTCTCTCTTTCATCAAAATAGAGGAGCAAAAACACCACACCTGAAGCACAACCTGGTAATTACAAAAAAATTCCAAAAGGACGCGGGTGTGTCTGTAAATTGTACAATTATACAGATGCTAAAAAGAAGCACAATTTTATAATAACAGGACAAAAAAAAAAGAAGAAAGAAACAACACAACTAGCCTCTTTCTTTTTAAGCCTCTTTCTCTCTTTCATTCTCTCTATCTCTGTCTCTCTGTATGTCTCTCTCTCTCTGTCTCTCTATATCTCTGTCTGTCTGTCTTCCCCTCTCTCTCTCTCTCTCTCTCTCTCTCTCTCTCTCTCTCTCTCTCTCTCTCTCTCTCTCTCTCTCTCCCTCCCTCCCTGCCTCCCTCCCTCTCTGTTTCTTTCCTCCCGTTCTACTGCCTCACACCCTCCATCACCACATTGCGCATCGTTTCGCACCTCATTAGAACACGATTAGAGTACCCGGATTATCACGACTTCCACATAGCAACCGATTCCCGGCTGGCAATCTACGGTAAACATAGGACATGTGACACAGGAGAGCTGGACCCACATATAAACAGAGTTGTCCCGACTCCCGAGGCCAACACCAAGTCTGTTTTAGCGTTATCACTAAACTTGGTTTGTTCACCAAATCCACGTATCATATCTACACAACAATGTGTTAAAGAAGCTTATATCGTGCGAAAATCTATAGGGTCATTCATCACATATCTGTGTGAGTTTTCAATTTATTCGTTTAACAAAAAGAAAATCGATAACGTACTAACTAGAGGATATATTTATAGATATTTTTCTAAAAGAGCTTTTCAGAGTGCGCATAGTACTTGAAAATTATGGGACATCATCCAACGTCTCTATATCCTAAAATGAGATCTTTCAGGTTGCGCTAAAATGAGCAGTTTTTAATTTGGAAGGGGTGTGTGTGTGTGTGTGTGTGTGTGGGGGGGGTAATAACCAAAGTGGGCATTCAGAACCCTTAATTTTTTTCTTTCTGACCTGGTCCAGTCTTCAACCATTTCCGTTTTATCTCTCTCTCTCTCTCTCTCTCTCTCTCTCTCTCTCTCTCTCTCTCTCTCTCTCTCTCTCTCTCTCTCTCTCTCTCTCTCTCTCTCTCTCTCTCTCTCTCTCTCCCCTCTCTCTCCGTGTATGTTTCTTTCTATCTTTCCTTCTTCCTCTCTCTTTGTATGTATGTTCGTACGTATCTCTCTCTCTATATATATATCTCTCTCTCCGTCTATGTTTCTTTCTATCTTTCCTTCTTCCTCTCTCTCTGTATGTATGTACGTACGTCTCTCTCTCTCTCTCTCTCTCTCTCTCTCTCTCTCTCTCTCTCTCTCTCTCTCTCTCTCTCTCTCTCTCTGTACACACTCTGATCTCTCTGCCTGACACTCCACCCTCTTTCAAACATCTCTCCTCTCCTCCCAAAAAATTCCTCCTTTATCTCATCTTCCATCTTGTCTTCGGCATGGCCTGTCTTCTCTCTATCTCTGTCCCGACTTCCTTCCTCCTCTTTGTCCCATGCGTCTGATGATACCTCTTGACACACCCTCTCTACTCCGATTACCTCTTCCTCCTCCTCCACCTCCTCCGCCTCCTCTTCGATTTTCCTCCTCTCCTTCATCTTTTCCTACTTTTTGCCCTCAACTGAGCCACTGTACCTCCTCTAGGTAGCGTCCTAATCATACCAGGCATGCAGTTAACTACACTCCACCCCTTCCTTACACATCACAGATTAATAACCACACATCCAGCCCGTCCCACACTCGACAAACCCATATTGACACAAATTTCCAAAGATAATCTCTAATTGCCTCACATAGTTTAACTCTATTTGAGAATCTTAGGTGGGGAAGTTCATTTCTTTTTTTTTAACTCGCTATCCCAGGTTCAAGTCACTTTAACCCTTGAACATTGTTTATCCAAACACTAACTGACATTTCAACACCGTTACACCCTACAAACCACCCTCAAACCACCTACACCCTGACGATAGAAGCTTATCATCACCTGATACCCGTTCTCGCCTGAGCTGCCTCGATCCCATCCCCTCATTAACCTGGCGAGATGTCAGCCACCATCAGGACACAGTCTTTAACTAACTGGGATGGCGAGCTCTTCTAAACAAGTCAACCCTCCACAAGACAAGCATGACAAAATTGTTCTTTGCACTCCAGTTTTTACCAAAAGACCTGTTCTAATTTTCTGGAAAAACGTTCTAGAATTATACGTGTGTTCAAAGCAAGTATTTAGGCACCCTTGAAATTTGACGTCAAAGATATTTTTTTAGCTCAGCGTACCATTTTTCACACTCTATAGACAGAAAGTTGTCGCAAGGTCGACATAATAAGATCTATCTAAACATGGCCTACGTAGACAGACAATTCACTCACTCATATAACCTAATGAATAAATTGTTTCATTTCCAAATTTTCTTAACACTGTTTCAGTTAAGTCGTTTACTATAAACTGGAGGATTCCAAGCTCATCGAATTCCGATAAAGCAGAAGGATTCGCCAACACGATCCATCAAAATTTCACGAAAAGTATCACATAATGTATTATGTTGTATATTTCGAAATTTCTCAAAAGTGTCATAAGTCCGTCTTGCTAAATCTCAAACGGAACTCCCCTCTCTTGCCCAGTCATTCGAATCGTAGCCAAGCCCAGAAAAAGCCCCCAAATCTGGGGGGACAGGGCTTCTCTCAAGAACCCTCCACACAGATCTCTGGATGATCTCAATCTATTGAAGTCTCCCCTTGATCTTTGTTTGCCCAGCGGACATTTGGAGTGGCCGAAACGACCGTATCTCGCGCGCCGGAGCTCACAGAAAGGCTATAATCTGTAGGAAATCGTCGGTCTATAGTACTGTTGAGAAGTTCTCTGTTGTCCCAGGGAGCCGAGATGGAGTGCAGCACTCAGGTGAACGGGAGATACAATGACGAAGACGACGCGGGGCTCTATATGGCCACAGACTGAAGGCTGTGCGGGGTCAACGGATTATGTGCGGCGTGTGTATTGTAATACCCGATAGGTCATCGGTGCCACAAGTGGATGTAGGTAGCAAACAATGTTTGGTATGGTGACTATTACTACCTGACTAATCATGTGACGTTTTGTTTTGTTGCGTAACCATTAGGAATGTGTTGGAATTGGTGTTAAGAGCGTCTGTTGCGCCTCTGTGATCATTTTTGAGATTTGAAATAACATCCTCGAGGTTTACACGGAGTCTTGGAGAATCACGTGACCTATTTTTTTCATACATCACAAAGACGATAAGTTGGAATAGATGGTCTGAGCGTATGTGTGGCTGTGTGATTAGATCTCGGATTTCGATAACAATATCCTCAAGGTTTACCTCACACCTGGACGATTTGCGAGCGCTGGCTCTTTACTTCATCGTAATAATTCCAGTTAACTTGCATCCTAGGCCTATCTTTTAGCTCTCTAACACATTAACAAACTGAAGCAAGACCATTTGACTTTCAAGCCTTGGTGTTTGTCTAAACGTGAGCGTGTCTCGCGGGTTCTGAAATCTACATCTGAAAAGTATTCGCCAAACGACCGACTGGCACAGAAAGGAGAAGGAATATGTTTGAACAAATTTTATGTTAGCTCAGAATAATATCGTTGCAGCAAACAGTATCACCCAAAGTGGTGGAATATCAAATGGCTACTTAAAATATCAAATGAAACCTGTCATCATGTCCTGACATAAAATGTCATTATTAGAACTTGATCACCCTCACACTTTGTGAATCAGACCTGCATTGATTATTTTTTTTAAAACAAAACAAAACAAAATAAATTAACAGTCACAATATAAAGTGAAGTTAACGATCTCTTATTGCTTCAATGTGTAGGCGGTCACTTTACGACTTTAAGATAATCCCAAGGTTTAATTTCCATATCATCTCTCTCTCTCTCTCTCTCTCTCTCTCTCTCTCTCTCTCTCTCTCTCTCTCTCTCTCTCTCTCTCTCTCTCTCTCTCTCTCTCTCTCTCTCCATCTATCTCTCTCATTCTCTGTTATCTTCCTGTTTACGATCAACCATCTCCTCCTCTGTCTTTCTTTCACTCTCGAAACTCCTCTCTCTCTCTCATTTTCTTTTATCTACTTTTTTCACGATCAAACCATGTCGTCCTCTATCATTCTTTCACTCTCTCATCTATGTGTTTTGCCGGCCTCTTATTACATTTACTCTGTCATAAGCCATGTAGCTTGCCACACCTGTCTAGTGGTGATTGCAGCCTTAGGGCCTAACCTCAGAGTTAGATCATAAACTGCAGGCCTCACTCAGCCTCCGTCAGGCCGACAGGTAAATCTCAACAACAACCATCACCACGGGGCTCGCGGGGCTTGGGGGTTCGGGGCTCGGGTTTCCTTTAAGCAAAACATTTGGACCCACGTCGAGCCATAAATCGAATGATTAATTTTTTAACATGTGTGGTCTGTGTAAAGACGACACAATTATGGTTTAGTTGAGCTGATCGCAGCATTTCAGGGGTGATGGCGAGATGACCGAACCCGTGGTTGGAATTTCTTGTCGTTGAGGGAGGAGGGGAGGGGATTTTTATCATCCACACACTGGAATCCACAACGGATATCAGGGAAGAACCAGTTCTTAGCCTGCTGAGCGAAATAGATAATCTTTACATTTCCACACACATGCCTAATAAAATAAAAAGAGAAAATCGAATGATGGCTTGAAGATGAAATTGTCTTAAAAGATCGTGACATTAATTTGAACCTCAATCTCCAAACAAAAAGAAGGGCAAGAAACAAGAATCCAAGAGACGGTAACCTAGATATAAATAGATAATAGTGCTGTCAACCTCTAGAGGTTATACAACTGTACCATTCCACCAACATCGACTAGATCTAAACAGCACAGACCAAAGGGCGGTGTTTTTTTATAGAGAGGAAGTGGACCAGAACGAGGCATGTAACGACAAGAACCTGTTGACACGGTTGTTGACACGCACCGCGGTATAAACGCAGAGGCAAGTTTAACACATCATCACGCAGTCTTGGTGTATGCAGTGTGTATTTTTTTTTTTTTTTTTTTGGTGCGCAAACCACGGGAAACTCCGCTAAGAGTTGGGCTGCACCACATAGCATTCAAGATTGATGAATGGCCCATTATGGTATGGGAAAAATTCAAGAGGGCAAGTCAAATCCCGTCTTTTATTCGAATGAAGAAACACAAAGTTATCTTGACTTTGAAATTCGAAAAGATTAAGAGACATCCCCCCCACTCCCCCCCAAAAAAACAAACAAAAAACAAACAAAAAACAAAACAAAAAAAAAAAACCACACACACACTCACACTCGAAAATAACTTTGATTCTGAGACATATTATCCGAGACACAGGACAATTATAGTCTTTTGTTTGGGCTGTATTAGTTCGGAAATACCACAAAACCAGTTGATTTAGGATATTCAACTCGCCGGCTCTACATCTCAAGGAGTGTGCTGTGCTGATGGCCTGCGCTGTTATATTACCGAATGCTCCGCCCATGGGAGTTGACGTACCAGAAAGCTGTGATGGGGAAAACGTTGAACCACTGGCCGGCATGAATGACTAATGTTACGGAGGTACCAGCGATAATTACCCGGTGAAAATCGCTAAATTAACCCTCCACAGTGCCACACACTATTAGGCCATGCCATTTATATAATGCCAGAAGCCTGTGTCCTACAAGAATTTGAACCCTGGTTATATCATTCTGGATAGGCAGCCAATAGAATCACCTACTGACTAAACCATATGGTGCTAAAAAAATGAACCTGAGAAAGAAGATCTATGAGAAAGAATTAGTGTGTAATAATTGTTTTATCGAGAAAAGGGATGTCAAATGAAATATATAAAAAAAAAGAGATAATTGTAGAGTTTAGAGGACTGGTTTCAAAAACTATCGATACAATCACATTCTGTGACCGGTTGTTTTAAAGAACTGGATTTGGTGCCAGAAACTATCTATACAATCACATCCTGGGACCGGTTACTTTATAGAACTGGATTTGGTGTCAGAAACTGTCTATACAATCACATCCTGGGACCGGTTACTTTATAGAACTGGATTTGGTGTCAGAAACTGTCTATACAATCACATCCTGGGACCGGTTACTTTATAGAACTGGATTTGGTGTTAGAAACTAACTATACAATCACATCCTGGGACCGGTTACTTTATAGAACTGGATTTGGTGTCAGAAACTATCTATACAATCACATCCTGGGACCGGTTACTTTATAGAACTGGATTTGGTGCCAGAAACTATCTATACAATCACATCCTGGGACCGGTTACTTTATAGAACTGGATTTGGTGTCAGAAACTGTCTATACAATCACATTCTGTGACCGGTTGTTTTAAAGAACTGGATTTGGTGTCAGACACTATCGATACAATCACATCCTGGGACCGGTTACTTTATAGAACTGGATTTGGTGTCAGACACTATCTATACAATCACATTATGTGATCGGTTGCTGGAGTTGGTGATAGACACTATCTATACAATCACATCCTGGGACCGGTTACTTTATAGAACTGGATTTGGTGTCAGACACTATCTATACAATCACATCCTGGGACCGGTTACTTTAAAGAACTGGATTTGGTGTCAGAAACTATCTATACAATCACATCCTGGGACCGGTTGCTGGATTTGGTGAGAGAAATTAACTATACCCTCACACCCTGGGACCGGATGTTATGTAGAAACGGATATGTCCGATTCTCTGCGGTTTAGGTTTCCTGGCAGTGGCGGTTAGATACCGATCGTCTGCTTGCAGACAAGACAGTCACAGAGCACCTCTCAACAGCCTGATCATGTTGGGCTGAACAGTTTGTTTTGGCGACAAGAAATTCTTCAGTTGGGGTCATTCGGAAATGATCTCCTCGCTGAACCCTCGGCAAGAAAAAAGAAACTCGCGAAAATATCATCGACGTTTGTAGAAAAACGAGAGGATAACTGCAGCAAAAACGATAACAACGGAAAAGTCAATTTAAAAAAAAAAAAAAAGAGAGAGACAAAAACGCGCAAAAAAGCCAACCCAAACCAATGTCCTAAAGAAGATAAAAAGAAGCGCCCCTTTTCTTCCAATCTGGAAAAGAACTGATCGTGTGTTCGGAAATAAAAAAACAAAAACAAAAAAAACACGCTTTTACAAGAGAAAATTATTTAAACCTGTGCCGAAAAAAAGTATGAAAATAAAAAATATAACATTTTTTTTCCTAAATACAATAATTCGCAACAGAAACATTCACCGACAAATTTTTCCAAGCACAACCGAAAAGGATCGCTGAACGAGGTTAAAGGTTATCTTAGTTATGATGAGACCCAAACGCCATCTCATCGACTCTAGGTTTTTTTTTTTTAATATTTTTCTTTACATTTTAATTTGCGGGTTATTAGTTTTACATGTTGATCTAGCTCTAATTTTTTTTTTTTTTTTTTTTTGGGGGGGGGGGGGGGGGAGGGGAGCGTGTCTGAACTTAAAACTCTTAAAACTTCAACACGGGGGGTAAACTAAACAAAAAATAAAATCCATTCCATTCCATGGGGGGCTTTTCCAACTATTTCGGAATGTCCCCTCAGCACATATATATATATAATATATATCGGTGATTAAGAATAACATCAGGAAAAGGTGTTAAACTTTGACTTATTAAAAAAAAAAAACTCTCCCATGCTTCTCTGCAGCGCGGTGGGTGTATGGTTAGAGCGGCCGCCCTGATTGGCGCAGGGCCCACAGTGGGTTCGAGCTCCCCGTCGTCAGTAGGACTAGGACTAACAGCTCAGCGCCTCGTTGATTTTTTTCTTAGTTTCACCGTACCCGACGGGAGCTTAAGCTTGAAGTTAATGAAGGACCTGAGACCATCGAGTTGCGGACGAGCTGTATCAAACAATACACTAATATATACAAAATATACTGATATCTTCTTCTTTAGCCTACTAGAATAAGGACATTGATCTTAGGTGAAACTAATGAAAATTCACTGATGGGTCTAGACCCAGATCGGAATACGGACAGCTTTACACGTTCATGAAAAATTAAGTACGATCTATTTATAAATCTAACTGTTAGATGTATTGTCCTGTGGGTTGCAAGAACATGGAGTCGTTTGTCAAAGAGAAGAGAATCTCGTAACTCCGTGTAAATCACAGGATTTAAAAAAAAATTCTTGGAAACGCGGAGTAAGTAAATCGAAAAGCAATCTCAAACTTAAGACGAACGGCTGGGCCCTCCACAACTTACCTCCCACGTATCCACACCGTTTGACCAAGTAAGAAAGGATGACCTAAAAGATTTCGCACTTTCACAGTCAATGTCAAAAACTGTTGAGGTAAAAACCGGCGAGTGAAGTGTCCGAGCTTGCTCTAGATCTAGATCTACTCGTCAGAACTTCTTAACCGTGCCAGCGTCACGGGTGGCTTACAGGTAGGAGCGGAATGCCAGTCACGGATGAGGAACATTGGACGGAGGGAGTGAGAGAGAGGCCGGGGGGGGAACAAGAGGGAGGGGCAGGGGGGAGAGGTCATGATTATATACATTAAAATATTGACTGAGTCATCTTTCATTGATATGGAAACTTCTGATCCAGTCCCCTGAAAGGAGAGAAAGAGAGAGAGAGAGAGAGAGAGAGAGAGAGAGAGAGAGAGAGAGAGAGAGATAGAGGGAAGAGAGAGACAGAGAGAAGAGAGAGATAGACAAGCAGACAGAGAGAGAGATAGAGGGAGAGAGGAAGTGGGAGAGGGAAGGGGAGAGGTCATAATTATATACACATTAAAATATTGACTGAGTCATCTTCCATTGATAATAGAGAGAAAGTATGATGGATTGAAGAATCGAAGTGGAAAAGAAAGAAAAAAGGTGTTGCGTAAGCGGGGAAATGGGAGTGGCAGAGTGAGCGAAAGAAAGAGATAAAACAATAAGAGAAAGAGAGTGAGAGAAGAGAGAGAGAGAGAGAGAGAGAGAGAGAGAGAGAGAGAGAGAGAGAGAGAGAGAGAGAGAGAAAGAGAGAGGGAGAGAGAGAGAGACGGACAGACAGACAGACAGAGAGACAGACAGATAGGGAAAGAGAAAGGTAGAGAGTGGTACAGAGAGAAAAACGAAGAGAGAGAGAGAGAGAGGAAGGGAGGGAGAGAGAGAGAGAGAGAGAAACAAAGAGAAAGAGAGCGAGAGAGAGAGGGGCGGGGGGGTTGGAGGGAGAAAAAATGTATGATGGCTTGCAGAATCAAAGGTTTAAATAAGGAATGAAGGTGCTCCATGGGAGGGAGGAATAGCGAGTGACAGAAGAATCCATACAGAATAGAAGAGTGTGGAAAGGGTAGAGGGATATATAGATAGATAGATAGATAAAGAGGAAGAAAGGGGGTTGAAAATAATATTATTCTCTTTTCGATTGATAACTTTGAATTTTGGTTTCTATAGAGTACCGGTAGACCCAAACTAATATGACCGTTAGCCTTGGTCTTGCGTGACGGGCCAGACAAAATTATACAGGGCTGTAAGGTCTAGAATGATGACCCGAGCTCTGCGCTCCGAAATTCCGCTGTGGGAGTACTGATCCGAAATTCTAGACCTGTGGATCAGATCCAGAGATCCAGAGGACATCGGGTTAACTTGTCACTGACATTTCTTGTTTAGATTGATAGTAGCACTAGCTTCAGGTACCGCGGGTTTTAATGTTTTCTGGCGTGGCAAAGGATAGGAAAACATTTAGATAACAACTAGATCTAGATCTAAATCTAAACTAACAGTGTCCAAGTCTCGGCTCCCGTTACAAGCGATACTGGCGTGACAAATGATACAAAAACATTTACAGAAGGACTAGATCTAGATCTAGCTTGTACCCTATACCTACTCTCAGAGGGATACAGAGAGAGTCAGAGAGAGAGAGACAGAGAGAGACAGAAGAGACAGAGAGAGAAAGAGAGAGACAGAGGGAGACAGAGAGAGAGAGATAGCGAGAGACAGAGACAGAGAGAGAGACAGAGAGAGAGACAGAGAGAGAGACAGACAGAGACAGAGAGACAGACAGAGAGGGACAGAGAGAGACAGACAGACAGAGACAGACAGACAGACAAAGAGGGACAGAGAGAGACAGACAGACAGAGAGAGGGAAAAAGGGCGGGGGGGGCGAGGAGGATGAGAAAGAAGAGGAGTAGTGTTCCTTGAGAGGTTGATCCAGGCCTATAATTATCATGTGAATCAGGAGAGAGACACAAGGTATTTTTTTTTTCATTATAGATTTCGAAATTCTTAACTTCTAGATGTCGTATCAAATTTCCTTTGATAATTTTTTTAAAGACAACACACCACCTTACGGCAAAAGAAACCATCACAATTAACTGCAGAACGATACAGCCTTGGAGGGAATCACAAAAGAATTTGGGGGGGGGGGGGGGGTACAATTCCCTGTAAAGCGTAGGGAATGTAAAACTTCATTTACTTCTTAAAAACAAAATATTCAAGATTTTGAAGTTCGGGACGAGCTATGCGTAGTGAGGATGACATATGGAAGAGACTGAGGAAGACGTGGTAAGCCTTACAGGTACAGGTATGTACCAGGTTTGGACGGGTGACACGGCACGGGATGTGATTAGACTGAGGAAGACGTGGTAAGCCTTACAGGTACAGGTATGTACCAGGATTGAACAGGTGTCACGGCACGGGGTGTGACTAGACTGAGGTAGACGTGGTAAGCCTTACAGGTACAGGTATGTACCAGGTTTGGACAGGTGTCACGGCACGGGATGTGACTAGACTGAGGTAGACGTGGTAAGCCTTACAGGTACATGTATGTACCAGGTTTGGACAGGTGACACGGCACGGGGTGTGATTAGACTGAGGAAGACGTGGTAAGCCTTACAGGTACAGGTATGTACCAGGTTTGGACAGGTGACACGGCACGGGATGTGGACTAGACTGAGGAAGACGTGGACTACAGGTACAGGTATGTACCAGGTTTGGACAGGTGACACGGCACGGGATGTGGACTAGACTGAGGAAGACGTGGTAAGCCTTACAGGTACAGGTATGTACCAGGTTTGGACAGGTGACACAGCATGGGGTGTGGACTAGACTGAGGAAGACGGCTTACAGGTACAGGTACCGGGTTTGGACAGATCACTCGGCACGGGATGTGGACTAGACTGAGGAAGACGTGGTAAGTCTTACAGGTACAGGTATGTACCAGGTTTGGACACAGGTACGGCACGGGATGTGACTAGACTGAGGAAGACGTGGTAAGTCTTACAGGTACAGGTATGTACCAGGTTTAAAACGGATCACTCGGTACGGGATGTGGACTAGACTGAGGAAGACGTGGTAAGTCTTACAGGTACAGGTATGTACCAGGTTTGGACAGGTGACACGGTACGGGATGTGGACTAGACTGAGGAAGACGTGGTAAGTCTTACAGGTACAGGTATGTACCAGGTTTGGACAGATGACACGGCACGGGATGTGGACTAGACTGAGGAAGACGTGGTAAGTCTTACAGGTACAGGTATGTACCAGGTTTGGACAGGTGACACGGCACGGGATGTGGACTAGACTGAGGAAGACGTGGTAAGTCTTACAGGTACAGGTATGTACCAGGTTTGGACAGATGACACGGCACGGGATGTGGACTAGACTGAGGAAGACGTGGTAAGCCTTACAGGTACAGGTATGTACCAGGTTTGGACAGGTGACACGGCACGGGGTGTGGACTAGACTGAGGAAGACGTGGTAAGTCTTACAGGTACAGGTATGTACCAGGTTTGGACAGGTGACACGGCACGGGATGTGGACTAGACTGAGGAAGACGTGGTAAGTCTTACAGGTACAGGTATGTACCAGGTTTGGACAGGTGACACGGCACGGGATGTGGACTAGACTGAGGAAGACGTGGTAAGCCTTACAGGTACAGGTATGTACCAGGTTTGGACAGGTGACTCGGCACGTGGTGTGGACTAGACTGAGGAAGACGTGGTAAGCCTTACAGGTACAGGTATGTACCAGGTTTGGACAGGTGACACGGCACGGGATGTGGACTAGACTGAGGAAGACGTGGTAAGTCTTACAGGTACAGGTATGTACCAGGTTTGGACAGGTGACACGGCACGGGATGTGGACTAGACTGAGGAAGACGTGGTAAGCCTTACAGGTACAGGTATGTACCAGGTTTGGACAGATGACACGGCACGGGATGTGGACTAGACTGAGGAAGACGTGGTAAGCCTTACAGGTACAGGTATGTACCAGGTTTGGACAGATCACTCGGCACGGGATGTGGACTAGACTGAGGAAGACGTGGTAAGCCTTACAGGTACAGGTATGTACCAGGTTTGGACAGATCACTCGGCACGGGATGTGGACTAGACTGAGGAAGACGTGGTAAGCCTTACAGGTACAGGTATGTACCAGGTTTGGACAGGTGACACGGCACGGGATGTGGACTAGACTGAGGAAGACGTGGTAAGTCTTACAGGTACAGGTATGTACCAGGTTTGGACAGGTGACACGGCACGGGATGTGGACTAGACTGAGGAAGACGTGGTAAGTCTTACAGGTACAGGTATGTACCAGGTTTGGACAGGTGACACGGCACGGGATGTGGACTAGACTGAGGAAGACGTGGTAAGTCTTACAGGTACAGGTATGTACCAGGTTTGAACAGGTGACACGGCACGGGATGTGACTAGACTGAGGAAGACGTGGCAAGTCTTACAGGTACAGGTATGTACCAGGTTTGGACAGGTGACACGGCACGGGATGTGGACTAGACTGAGGAAGACGTGGTAAGTCTTACAGGTACAGG
>JAWDGP010001751.1:160000-167500 GCA_033675545.1 Elysia crispata
AAATCAATCCACAATTATTATGGCTTTCGAAATTCCATCATCACGATTTCCCAAGATCCCAATGTCATTCAACGGAAAGTTGGAACACTTTTGCAATTTGAATGTCAAGTTTAGTCCATAAAAATACAAGAATATTGGTCCAAATGTAAGATTAAAAAAAAAAAACTGTTGAGTGTAAATATACCAATATGAGGGAAATATTTTATCATGATTTATCAACCATAACTACACGTATTTTATAACCGTTTTGGTGAGCAGTTTCTGTCATTACAGGATGATTAATGTATGATTTGATTCAAACCGCACCCTGCGCAGTGACGCTTACAGTCAGGGATCCCAGTTGATAGACCGGTTTCAATTTGTCAAACTAGAAGATTAAGACATACTGTGTGTGTGTGTGTGTGTGTGTATGTGTCTACCTCAGAGTTTAAGAACTGATTTATCTGGCACCGTCGTATGAATTGGTTGTGCTGAATATTAGTTCGAGTTGCTGCGAAATAAATTTATTTGGTTCGCGTAAAGTACACACATAAGTTTGGAAGCGGTTCATTGAGTGAGAATTATAAAGCGAACAAAGTTTATACCGAATTTGAAAACGGGAAAAAAATAGAAATTAAGACTCCATTCCATTAGTATTTGCTAAACTTAAGGAAGAATCAATAAGTTAAACCTAATAGACAAAACATTCGGTTTAAACACAAGTTCAAAAAAATAAAAAACACGTGAAAATATATGATAATGACGATGATGAAGATAATGATGATGATGATGATGATGATGATGATGATGATGATGATATGATGATGATATAATGATGATGACGATGATGATGATGCTGATGATGATGATTATGATGACGATGATGATGATGATAATGATGATATAGTGATGATGATGATGATGATGATAATGATGATGTTAGAGATGATGATGATGACCATGGTGATGGTGGTACCAATCACATATTAAGTGAGACCATCACCAGTCCTGAGGGCTATGGTCAAACTGACCTGTGTGGCTACTTAGTTCCACCTTACCAAGCAATGCCTCAGAGTAAATACTAGACGAGTAGTCATCTCTCAACACAAGGATTCAGAATCGGCCGACGGTTATAATTGTGAAACATTATCTACCCCACCATAGGAACCACTAAGCCCAGATAGACTAACCAAACAATCGGAACGTTTAAACGTTCATAGAACAACGCACTTATATGCGCCCTAATCTCAACAATCTAGATCTATACAGAATAGACAAATCAGTGAATATTCGCATGAGGCAAGTTATTCTACCTCAACCCAGCAACATGAATTCGAGATTCTGCTTTATAGAGATAACCGTATAATACGCGGCAGCTTTGGAATCTACACAGAGTAAACATTGCATGCAAGTTCTCTTGCATGCTAATCACACTAGCATGAGCGGTCTAATCAAACAATTGCTAATTGTAATTATTGTTTATCCACTGGGCACAGGGACGCCCGATTTTCTCTGATCTCCTGAGCTAAATGTCTGCGTCACCCGTGTTATAGATCTAGTTGTTTTTTTTTTTTCATTATTTTTTTTTTCACATGCTTACTTCAATCGACGGGATCTAATAAATTTGCAGCAAATTGAGGAAAAATGTCACTTCTCGAAAAACATCTAGATATAGAAGAGCAGCTATGCGACTATGGATCATTAAATGATTGCTTTAATTAAACATATGCATATATTATGATAATTCGTTTAACTCACACGCTGTAACTCCTCGCCTTGCTATGACGAAACAGATAAAAAAAAAAAAACAACCTTAAAATAAAATTTTTTTCCTTAGAACTGCATGTCTGAACAGCGTTTTATGACGGTCCTCTGAGACGTCCAAGTTTGGTACAAACAGACGTGCGCTAGTTACGAGTCAACTATTTATACTTTGTAAAGCGTATAGAACATATATAATTATATATATATATATATCAATGGTTTGCGACAGCCCTGAAGCTCTTCAGTTAGCAGCGGGAACCACTTGATCACCAAGCCCATGAAAATCTCAACCCACAAACATCCGACACGAGAGAATCTTGTGTTTATGGTAGTAAAAATACAACAGGCACGTCACTCCATCACGGACATCAGTCTCAAGTAAAAGCTGCCTGTAATTACCATTTTACGCAATTCTGGTGATAAATCCAATCGCTGCAAGATATTAATAATTATGTCCGGTCTGAATGAAAGGCAGACGTCGCATTGCGCCTCCACAAAATGGAAACTAAATCTAGATCTAGGCCATGCCCAATCGATGGCTTGTGAATGACCAAGGCAAATCATAATCCAGGATATTCTAGCACCAAATCTCTCCACTTACATCGCTTACTCTACTAAGCCACTCCTTGGCTTTGGAAATGAGTACCAGATATTAGAGAAAATGGAAAGAGGATAAAATAGACACGGTTATGAGATGAACACGTAGGCCGAACCAGAAAGCGAGGTATAATCAACAGTGAGGATATACACAAATCTTCGTATGAATACAAAGATGCATTAGTTCACTCCACCCTGACAGACGTGTGAGGCTCAAGAACATCCCATCTTGGCTTCACACCTGCCAATTTTCGGAGTAGTTCTA
This sequence comes from Elysia crispata, assembly GCA_033675545.1. Lineage (NCBI taxonomy): Eukaryota > Metazoa > Mollusca > Gastropoda > Plakobranchidae > Elysia > Elysia crispata. The sequence goes on from JAWDGP010001751.1 coordinate 162,606, forward strand.
TTTATATCTTTAGAACGTGAAAACAGTTCCGCCTAAACAGAACTAAGATCAGCTATTTCAGGTCTGTCTGTCCAGCTATACCAACTTAGTGGATCACAATTCAACCTTCCAGCTATCACAATTCTGCATGTGCAGTAATAGCTATCTCAATTCTGCCTATCCAGCTATTCCTATTCTACCTATCCAGCTATCTCAATTCTGCCTGTCCAGCTTTTCCTATTCTAACTATCCAGCTATCTCAATTCTGCCTATCCAGCTATACCAATCATGACTTTCCAGTTATCTCAATTCTGCCTATCCAACTATACCAATCATGCCTTTCCAGTCATCTCAATTCTGCCTATCAAGCTATATCTATTCTGCCTATCAAGCTATACCTATTCTGCCTATCAGCTAAATCTATTCTGCCTATCCAGCTATATTGATTCTGTCTATCCAGCTATCCCAATTCTGCTTATCTAGCTATCATAGTTCTACCTATCCAGCTATCCCCCTTCTGCCTATCCCGCGATACAAATTCTGTCTATCCAGCTATCCAGCTATACAAAGTCTGCCTATCCAGCTATACAAATTCTGTCTATCGACAGTCCTAATTCTGCCTATCCACTATCCCAATTCTGCTTATCCAACTTTCCCATTTCTGCCTATCCAGCTATTCCACTTCTGCCTATCCAGCTATCCCACTTCTGCCTATCCAGCTTTACCGATTCTGCCTATCCAGCTATCCCACTTCTGCCTATCCAGCTATCCAAATTATGCCTATCCACCTGTCCTAATTCTGCATATCTAGCAAATTCTGCTTATCTTTACGTGCCCAACCTTCCCCCTCCATCCCATCCAAACTTTTCTCTCCTCTTTTTTCCTTTTTTTTTTCTTTTTTCTTTTTTTTCCTCTTTTCATGGCTAGGCTACCACGACGCATGTCGAGCTGCCCATAATATGAATTGCCCTCCGAAAAACACATTTATTTCCTTCATTTATTTTGGCAAAAGGACATTTCAAATTGTTAATGCCATTTTATTAAGACATTAAAGCCTGTTTTTGTTCACTATTTTTTTTTCTATGACAGTCGTTGATAGGACAGTAGTAAAGACCACGTTGTAGGCGTGGGTTACTTTTGTTAGACGACGATGAGATTCGGCTTAAATTTATCTCCTCTTTTAACGTCACCAGAGCGTAAATTTTCGAAACCTCCCTAAAATAACCATGAGTCAGGGGAAAACTCATTAAGCGTTATAGGAATAATTGTTTTTAAGCATACATTACAATATTTAACTTTACACGTTGAGGCCGTTGAATCTAATATTAACGTAACATGAATCCAAACTGCTTCAGGCCTTTCTCAAACTTTTATCAACCCATCCTCGAGGTCGCTTCTTTAGCAAGCTCAAGATATGGATATGCTAGTACATGGTTAGGCATATCCCGTCCCCCCGCCAAAAAAAAAAAAAAAAAAAATAATTTAAAAAATATATGTTTGACTTAAACGGAAGGATAAACTCCTAGCTATCGATCCCCCCCCCCCCCTCCCCCTTTGTTCCGGTTTAAAATACAAGTATTGCGATCAAATACATACATGTAGATGGTTAGGCGTTTCACAATTAAACAATTATTTTTTTGACTTTAAGCGGAAGGATGTGGATCTAATACTAGTTATCTAATTGTTTCAGAGAATACATCCGGTAGTGTTTTTATAATACAGGTATTGAGATCAGATATCATGTAGATGGTTAGGCGTTTCACAATTAAACAATTATTTTTTTGACTTTAAGCGGAAGGATGTGGATCTAATACTAGTTATCTAATTGTTTCAGAGAATACATCCGGTAGTGTTTTTGCTCCGGTTTAAACTACGGCACTTGGAGTTACTGCATGAAGATGGGTGGGTGTTTCCGATTTTTTTTTTTAAACTGGAAGGCTCCACTCCTACTTATCACAAAACAAACCCGGTAGTGTATTCGTTTACATTTAGCTAATCTAGGCAGGGCTCAAACACGGTGGGCGTGTACGAGTAGTTCTATTTTTACAGCACAATTCGTGCTATTAGTAAAGCTATACCGCAGTAGGACCATATTCCTGGAATATCCCCAGAATGTAGTTAGGATAAAGTAAAGTACTTACCTACCCCTCGTATATGTGCAAGTTTGTTTTATTTCATTTTAAGATTAAATGAACAATTTCATCAATAATTTCAATAATTATTAACTTCATGCTGAACATAATGCAAAAATTAATAGATTAAGCTTTCCCCGCTTTTTCTCCACCGTAGTAGAGCCCAAATAGCCTACATATTGATTTGACTGAGAGAACTTGCTCAAGTGTAAACCGAAATGGCATATCTTGTATATTCGGATAAAGCGAACAAAATTGTTCAACCCAGCTCAATGACTTCAGTGTAAACACGCCTCGTTTAAAAGACAGGCTATTGGCTGTCTAGTCTAAAACAAGATCAGATAACCAAGGTCTAGTCTGTTACGGGTAACAAACCAAGATCTAGTCTTAGGACACGGGCAGCAAATGTCTATTCTATGCCATGGTCAGAAAATCAATGTCTAGTCTAGAGCACGATCAGCAAACCAAACTGAGTGTCTGGTCTAGCCCATGGTCAGCACACTAGGGCTTCGTTCAAGTCAAGCAAAGCAAACTTAGTGTTTAGTCTATGCTACGATCAGTAAACCAAGGTCTAGATCTAATCTAGGCCAAGACGAGCAAAGCAAACTTAGTGTTTAGTCTATGCTACAATCAGTAAACCAAGGTCTAGATCTAATCTAGGCCAAGTCGAGCAAAGCAAACTTAGCATCTAGTCTATGCCACGATCAGTAAACCAAGGTCTAGATCTAATCTAGGCCAAGACGAGCAAAGCAAACTTAGTGCCTAGTCTATGCTACGATCAGTAAACCAAGGTCTAGATCTAATCTAGGCCAAGACGAGCAAAGCAAACTTAGTGTTTAGTCTATGCTACAATCAGTAAACCAAGGTCTAGATCTAATCTAGGCCAAGTCGAGCAAAGCAAACTTAGCATCTAGTCTATGCCACGATCAGTAAACCAAGGTCTAGATCTAATCTAGGCCAAGACGAGCAAAGCAAACTTAGTGCCTAGTCTATGCTACGATCAGTAAACCAAGGTCTAGATCTAATCTAGGCCAAGACGAGCAAAGCAAACTTAGTGTTTAGTCTATGTTACGATCAGTAAACCAAGGTCTAGATCTAATCTAGGCCAAGACGAGCAAAGCAAGCTTAGTGTTTAGTCTATGCTACAATCAGTAAACCAAGGTCTAGATCTAATCTAGGCCAAGTCGAGCAAAGCAAACTTAGCATCTAGTCTATGCCACGATCAGTAAACCAAGGTCTAGATCTAATCTAGGCCAAGACGAGCAAAGCAAACTTAGTGCCTAGTCTATGCTACGATCAGTAAACCAAGGTCTAGATCTAATCTAGGCCAAGACGAGCAAAGCAAACTTAGTGTTTAGTCTGTGCCACGATCAGTAAACCAAGGTCTAGATCTAATCTAGGCCAAGACGAGCAAAGCAAACTTAGTGTTTAGTCTGTGCCACGATCAGTAAACCAAGGTCTAGATCTAATCTAGGCCAAAACGAGCAAAGCAAACTTAGTGTTACGGTCAGTAAACCAAGGTCTAGATCTAATCTAGGCCAAGACGAGCAAAGCAAACTTAGTGTTTAGTCTGTGCCACGATCAGTAAACCAAGGTCTAGATCTAATCTAGGCCAAAACGAGCAAAGCAAACTTAGTGTTTAGTCTGTGCCACGATCAGTAAACCAAGGTCTAGATCTAATCTAGGCCAAAACGAGCAAAGCAAACTTAGTGTTACGGTCAGTAAACCAAGGTCTAGATCTAATCTAGGCCAAGACGAGCAAAGCAAACTTAGTGTTTAGTCTGTGCCACGATCAGTAAACCAAGGTCTAGATCTAATCTAGGCCAAAACGAGCAAAGCAAACTTAGTATCTAGTCTAAGCTACGATCAGTAAACCAAGGTCTAGATCTAATTTAGGCCAAGACGAGCAAAGCAAACTTAGTGTTTAGTCTATGCTACGGTCAGGAATCCAAGGTCTAGGGTAGGCCCCAGTCATGACTGACGTTTTCCCTGAACAAACCAAACATCACAATGTTTAACATTCCTGCGATGCGTGCCGCAGACAGCAGCAAGGAGAAAGGGACTCAATGATAATATTTATTCACCAAACACACAACAGCGATGCTTAATATCAACGTTGTCTGTTATAGTTTGTCTTAGTTTAGCTCGAACACGCTAGAGATGATCGTGATCAAGCTGCACGCATTCACTTTTATTTTTTTAAATAAAATTTATCTCTCCTACAACCTGAGAAAAAATAGAGATCAAACACCGCCTGCTTGTTACCTGTACAAAATGAGGCCAATCCGTGCTTCATTTTCTTCCATTAGACTTTTACATAATTGAAAAATCTCCTCGTCATGGAATAACTTGAATAGTGATGTAAAAATTTTAACAGCTAAAAAAGAGTCTTAGAAAGGGTTGTAATGACTTCTGATGAAATCCTGATAATGTGCCAAGTGCTTGAAGATCATATCTGCACACCACATGGATTTGAGCTTCATTCCTAACTTTATTTTTATGTAAAACTGCCTGGAGGAATGGTTGTAATTGCTGCTCTGTTATTTTTATTCATCAAGCATCGGTGTTCTTCATCCATTCCATATTTTGTAGACCTCCACCCTACCTTTTCCACATCCATACTCACCCGCTTACTCTTTCGCCTGCACATTGTTTTTTTTTTTTTTTATTCCTCCCTAATTGCGGCTTTTCTCGCCCCCCTTGCGCTTTGACTCTTCCTCCTCTTTCGCTCTTTGTTCTTTTCATTAGTTTTTTTGCTTCCTCCTACTATCATGCTTTCTATTC
>JAWDGP010001751.1:172500-197182 GCA_033675545.1 Elysia crispata
CGTTGGTGGGGATCGGGAAAGGTACAGGTTGTAAGGTAGCGGTATAAGTGTAGAGGTATCCTTGGTGGGGGTCGGGAAGGGTACAGGTTGTAAGGTAGCGGTATAACTGTAGACTAAGTGTAGGGGTATCCATGGTGAGGGTCGGGAAGGGTTCAGATTGTAAGGTAGCGGTATAATTGTAGACTAAGTGTAGGGGTATCCTTGGTGGGGATCGGGAGGGTACAGGTTGTAAGGTAGCGGTATAAGTGTAGACTAAGTGTAGGGGTATCCTTCGTGGGGGTCAGGAAGGGTACAGGTTGTAAGGTAGCGGTATAAGTGTAGACTAAGTGTAGGGGTATCCTTGGTGGGGGTCAGGAAGGGTACAGGTTGTAAGGTAGCGGTATAAGTGTAGACTAAGTGTAGGGGTATCCTTGGTGGGGGTCAGGAAGGGTACAGGTTGTAAGGTAGCGGTATAAGTGTAGACTAAGTGTAGGGGTATCCTTGGTGGGGGTCAGGAAGGGTACAGGTTGTAAGGTAGCGGTATAAGTGTAGACTAAGTGTAGGGGTATCCTTGGTGGGGGTGGGAAAGGGTTCAGATTGTAAGGTAGCGGTATAATTGTAGACTAAGTGTAGGGGTATCCTTGGTGGGGGTCGGGAAGGGTTTAGATTGTAAGGTAGCGGTATAAGTGTAGACTAAGTGTAGGGGTATCCTTGGTGAGGGTCGGGAAGGGTACAGGTTGTAAGGTATAAGTGTAAAGGTATCCTTGGTGGGGGACGGGAAGGGTACAGGTTGTAAGGTAGCGGTATAACGGTATAAGTGTAGACTAAATGTAGGGATATCCTTGGTGGGGGTCAGGAAGGGTACAAGTTGTAAGGTAGCGGTCTAAGTGTAGACTAAGTGTAGGGGTATCCTTGGTGGGGGTCAGGAAGGGTACAAGTTGTAAGGTAGCGGTTTAAGTGTAGACTAAGTGTAGGGGTATCCTTGGTGGGGGTCAGGAAGGGTACAAGTTGTAAGGTAGCGGTTTAAGTGTAGACTAAGTGTAGGGGTATCCTTGGTGGGGGTCGGGAAGGGTACAGGTTGTAAGGTAGCGGTATAAGTGTAGACTAAGTGTAGGGGTATCCTTGGTGGGGGTCAGGAAGGGTACAGGTTGTAAGGTAGCGGTATAAGTGTAGACTAAGTGTAGGGGTATCCTTGGTGGGGGTCGGGAAGGGTACAGGTTGTAAGGTAGCGGTATAAGTGTAGACTAAGTGTAGGGGTATCCTTGGTGGGGGTCGGGAAGGGTACAGATTGTAAGGTAGCGGTATAAGTGTAGACTAAGTGTAGGGGTATCCTTGGTGAGGGTCGGGAAGGGTTTAGATTGTAAGGTAGCGGTATAAGTGTAGACTAAGTGTACGGGTATCCTTGGTGGGGGTCGGGAAGGGTTTAGATTGTAAGGTAGCGGTATAAGTGTAGACTAAGTGTAGGGGTATCCTTGGTGGGGGTCGGGAAGGGTACAGGTTGTAAGGTAGCGGTATAAGTGTAGACTAAGTGTACGGGTATCCTTGGTGGGGGTCAGGAAGGGTACAGGTTGTAAGGTAGCGGTATAAGTGTAGGGGTATCCTTGGTGAGGGTCAGGAAGGGTACAGGTTGTAAGGTAGCGGTATAAGTGTAGGTGTATCCTTGGTGAGGGTCAGGAAGGGTACAGGTTGTAAGGTAGCGGTATAAGTGTAGACTAAGTGTAGGGGCATCCTTCGATGGGGTCGGGAAGGGTACAGGTTGTAAGGTAGCGGTATAAGTGTAGACTAAGTGTAGGGGTATCCTTGGTGAGGGTCGGGAAGGGTACAGGTTGTAAGGTAGCGGTATAAGTGTAGACTAAGTGTAGGGGTATCCTTGGTGGGGGTCGGGAAGGGTACAGGTTGTAAGGTAGCGGTATAAGTGTAGACTAAGTGTAGGGGTATCCTTCGATGGGGTCGGGAAGGGTACAGGTTGTAAGGTAGCGGTATAAGTGTAGACTAAGTGTAGGGGTATCCTTGGTGAGGGTCGGGAAGGGTACAGGTTGTAAGGTAGCGGTATAAGTGTAGACTAAGTGTAGGGGTATCCTTCGATGGGGTCGGGAAGGGTACAGGTTGTAAGGTAGCGGTATAAGTGTAGACTAAGTGTCGAGGGTATCCTTGGTGGGGGTCGGGAAGGGTACAGGTTGTAAGGTAGCGGTATAAGTGTAGACTAAGTGTAGGGGTATCCTTGGTGGGGGTCGGGAAGGGTACAGGTTGTAAGGTAGCGGTATAAGTGTAGACTAAGTGTAGGGGTATCCTTGGTGGGGGTCGGGAAGGGTACAGGTTGTAAGGTAGCGGTATAAGTGTAGACTAAGTGTAGGGGTATCCTTGGTGAGGGTCGGGAAGGGTACAGGTTGTAAGGTAGCGGTATAAGTGTAGACTAAGTGTAGGGGTATCCTTGGTGAGGGTCGGGAAGGGTACAGGTTGTAAGGTAGCGGTATAAGTGTAGACTAAGTGTAGGGGTATCCTTGGTGGGGGTCGGGAAGGGTACAGGTTGTAAGGTAGCGGTATAAGTGTAGACTAAGTGTAGGGGTATCCTTGGTGGGGGTCGGGAAGGGTACAGGTTGTAAGGTAGCGGTATAAGTGTAGACTAAGTGTAGGGGTATCCTTGGTGGGGGTCGGGAAGGGTACAGGTTGTAAGGTAGCGGTATAAGTGTAGGGGTATCCTTGGTGGGGGTCGGGAAGGGTACAGGTTGTAAGGTAGCGGTATAAGTGTAGACTAAGTGTAGGGGTATCCTTGGTGGGGGTCGGGAAGGGTACAGGTTGTAAGATAGCGGTATAAGTGTAGATCAAGTGTCGACGGTATCCTTGGTGGGGGTCAGGATGGGTAGAAGTTGTAAGATAGCTGTATAAGTGTAGATCAAGTGTCGACGGTATCCTTGGTGGGGGTCAGGATGGGTAGAAGTTGTAAGGTAGCGGTATAATTGTAGACTAAGTGTAGGGGTATCCTTGGTGAGGGTCAGGAAGGGTACAGGTTGTAAGATAGCGGTATAAGTGTAGACTAAGTGTAGGGGTATCCTTGGTGAGGATCAGGAAGGGTACAGGTTGTAAGGTAGCGGTATAAGTGTAGACTAAGTGTAGGGGTATCCTTGGTGAGGGTCAGGAAGGGTACAGGTTGTAAGGTAGCGGTATAAGTGTAGACTAAGTGTAGGGGTATCCTTGGTGAGGGTCAGGAAGGGTACAGGTTGTAAGGTAGCGGTATAAGTGTAGACTAAGCGTAGAGGGTATCCTTGGTGAGGATCAGGAAGGGTACAGGTTGTAAGGTAGCGGTATAAGTGTAGACTAAGTGTAGGGGTATCCTTGGTGAGGGTCAGGAAGGGTACAGGTTGTAAGGTAGCGGTATAAGTGTAGACTAAGTGTAGGGGTATCCTTGGTGAGGGTCAGGAAGGGTACAGGTTGTAAGGTAGCGCTATAAGTGTAGACAAGGTATAAGGGTATCGTTGTGGGGGTGAGGAAGGGTACAGGTTGTAAGGTAGCGGTATAAGTGTAGGGGTATCCTTGGTGAGGGTCGGGAAGGGTACAGGTTGTAAGGTAGCGGTATAAGTGTAGACTTAGTGTAGAGGTATCCTTGGTGGGGGTCAGGAAGGGTACAGGTTGTAAGGTAGCGGTATAAGTGTAGACTAACTGTTGAGGGTATCCTTGGTGGGGGTCAGGAAGGGTACAGGTTGTAAGATAGCGGTATAAGTGTAGACTAAGTGTAGGGGTATCCTTGGTGGGGGTCGGGAAGGGTACAGGTTGTAAGGTAGCGGTATAAGTGTAGACTAAGTGTAGGGGTATCCTTGGTGGGGGTCGGGAAGGGTACAGGTTGTAAGGTAGCGGTATAAGTGTAGACTAAGTGTAGGGGTATCCTTGGTGGGGGTCGGGAAGGGTACAGGTTGTAAGGTAGCGGTATAAGTGTAGACTAAGTGTAGGGGTATCCTTGGTGGGGGTCGGGAAGGGTACAGGTTGTAAGGTAGCGGTATAAGTGTAGACTAAGTGTAGGGGTATCCTTGGTGAGGGTCAGGAAGGGTACAGGTTGTAAGGTAGCGGTATAAGTGTAGACTAAGTGTAGGGGTATCCTTGGTGAGGGTCAGGAAGGGTACAGGTTGTAAGGTAGCGGTATAAGTGTAGACTAAGTGTAGGGGTATCCTTGGTGAGGGTCAGGAAGGGTACAGGTTGTAAGGTAGCGGTATAAGTGTAGACTAAGTGTAGGGGTATCCTTGGTGAGGGTCAGGAAGGGTACAGGTTGTAAGGTAGCGGTATAAGTGTAGACTAAGTGTAGGGGTATCCTTGGTGAGGGTCAGGAAGGGTACAGGTTGTAAGGTAGCGGTATAAGTGTAGACTAAGTGTAGGGGTATCCTTGGTGGGGGTCAGGAAGGGTACAGGTTGTAAGGTAGCGGTATAAGTGTAGACTAAGTGTAGGGGTATCCTTGGTGAGGGTCAGGAAGGGTACAGGTTGTAAGGTAGCGGTATAAGTGTAGACTAAGTGTAGGGGTATCCTTGGTGGGGGTCGGGAAGGGTACAGGTTGTAAGGTAGCGGTATAAGTGTAGACTAAGTGTAGGGGTATCCTTGGTGAGGGTCAGGAAGGGTACAGGTTGTAAGGTAGCGGTATAAGTGTAGACTAAGTGTAGGGGTATCCTTGGTGAGGGTCAGGAAGGGTACAGGTTGTAAGGTAGCGGTATAAGTGTAGACTAAGTGTAGGGGTATCCTTGGTGAGGGTCAGGAAGGGTACAGGTTGTAAGGTAGCGGTATAAGTGTAGACTAAGTGTAGGGGTATCCTTGGTGAGGGTCAGGAAGGGTACAGGTTGTAAGGTAGCGGTATAAGTGTAGACTAAGTGTAGGGGTATCCTTGGTGAGGGTCAGGAAGGGTACAGGTTGTAAGGTAGCGGTATAAGTGTAGACTAAGTGTAGGGGTATCCTTGGTGAGGGTCAGGAAGGGTACAGGTTGTAAGGTAGCGGTATAAGTGTAGACTAAGTGTAGGGGTATCCTTGGTGAGGGTCAGGAAGGGTACAGGTTGTAAGGTAGCGGTATAAGTGTAGACTAAGTGTAGGGGTATCCTTGGTGAGGGTCAGGAAGGGTACAGGTTGTAAGGTAGCGGTATAAGTGTAGACTAAGTGTAGGGGTATCCTTGGTGAGGGTCAGGAAGGGTACAGGTTGTAAGGTAGCGGTATAAGTGTAGACTAAGTGTAGGGGTATCATTGGTGAGGGTCAGGAAGGGTACAGGTTGTAAGGTAGCGGTATAAGTGTAGACTAAGTGTAGGGGTATCCTTGGTGAGGGTCAGGAAGGGTAAAGGTTGTAAGGTAGCGGTATAAGTGTAGACTAAGTGTAGGGATATGGTCAAAGATGTCTCCGCTATCTTGCTATATTTAAGTCCTATGTGGCAGTCAGTCGCGGAATCGAACTACAGCCTAATGATGTGAAGGTGACGAGACTCAAAGTATTACTCATATAGAGCTTGAGATTGAGTGAGTGCGAGAGAGAGAGAGAGAGAGAGAGAGAGAGAGAGAGAGAGAGAGAGAGAGAGAGTCATAGATAGTCAAAAAACAGAAACATACCGAGTCAGACAGACAAACAACAGACAGTGTAAAGAAACCTAAATGTCTGGTATCTTTTTTTAAGAGCACTGCTAACAGGATTGACTATGCAACGGAAATGTGGGTGTGTATCTGTTTGCGTGTGTTTGGGAACACAGAGGTGTATAGTGTGTATTCTCCCATTCATTGAGACTGTCCACTTGTGAATGACGTGATGCAATCTAGCATGTTGCAACCCTACCTTACTGGTCCAGTGCCAAATAAGTGCTTAATCCCTAAAACAGATTAGCACACCAGATCATGCTTTCCATCAAAGATCTAGGTCGATTTGCTGCAAGTTTCGATCATTCTCAATTTTTTCCTTTTTTCTTTTTTTTTTTTTTTTGTAAAGTCGAATTCTCGACCTCGAAAAAAAAAGGCAAAGAAGAAACAGAAAAACAAAACAAAATAAAACAAAACAGAAGTAAGCCAGAATAAGTTATCTATTTTTTTTTCCCCCCCCCCCCCCAAAAAAAAAAAAAAAAAAAAATAAATAAAAATTAAAAAACTGGAAACTATAACTTTAGATCTAGATCTATATCGTTTTAAGCGTTCATTATCATGTAGGTTCAAGTAGGTTCAAATAACATCTTTAGGGCCTTTGGGAATTCCCGCAAGGCAGCGCAACCCATTTCACTTAATTGACAGGGTACAGATTGAGAGAACACACTCAGTGCACACTGGCGGCGGACTGCTAATAAGGCTGGGCATTCTTACACAAAGTGCCAAGAGGTGCATTGCCCTACGGGTACTCTTATTGTTTCTTTGATAATGAGCGTTTCAAATTATGCTTTAATAAGTAAATTGGATTTCCACACACATAAATAAAAACAAAATAAAATAAAATCAAAATATAAACAAAAGAAAAAAAAATAATAGTAACAATAATTTTTTTTAAATCCTTGTAAGCAGCTGTTTTCCATTATTAAACATTTTTTGCTTTAAGAAGTAAATTAAGGGTTGTTAGTGACCAAGTGGTCTAAATATTCATAATAATGTGTCCAGTTTGAGGATTTTTATTCATGAGAAAAAAATTGTGACCGAGAATTATAGGCTAATAATTTTGTTTCTCTACGGTTTGCTCATGTACCACACACACACACACACACACACACACCAATTGCATAGAAAGATTTTATGCATTTTCAAACCCTGCCTGGTTACTATGATGAAAGTCCACCTCATGTCGCACACAAAATAATTATGTTGACATTTTGCCTGCTTTCATAACCAAGCAAGCTCGACCTATGAAGTATGAAGCATTTGAGTCAGGGTTTAGGTTAAAACTTACTTCCATATAAAAACTAGGACCTAGACTCTAGACTGTATAACCAAGCAAGCTTGGCCGATGAAGTATGAAGCATTGGAGTCAGGGTTTAGGTTAAAATTTACTTCTATATAAAAACTTGGACCTAGACTCTAGATGTAAGCTGCAGAATACGTTCATTCGTTGAATCCAAATTTCAGCAATGTTTTCAGGAAGAAAGACCAAACCCATAGAAAAATTTAGACAAACATTAATTAAGTTATCCATAGGCACGAAACAGAGCGGTTCTTGTTGGTTTTGTAACAGATGAAATTGTCATGTCATGCATCTTAGACAAGTGACCTTCATCATCACATATAATAATCAGAAAAAAAAATTCAAAACATCCAATATATTATGTAGAGGTTACATAAACTAGACTGCTTTAAATCTAATTTATTTTGATCTAGGCTTATATGCAGCACGTCTTTACAATACGTCATGTGGCCTCAAACGAATGAGATGCATTAGAATTATACAGGCCTCAGCAGCCAAGAGTTGTTGAAATAAAACGCTGAGAAATGTGAGCTCTTTCACGAAATGAATCAGAAAATTGTGCATTTAGGCTAAAAACGGATATCATCCCAAACAAACGATAAGAACTCACGCTTCATCCCAAACAAACGATAAGAACTCACGCTTCATCCCAAACAAACGATAAGAACTCACGCTTCATCCCAAACAAACGATAAGAACTCACGCTTCATCCCAAACAAACGATAAGAACTCACGCTTCATCCCAAACAAACGATAAGAACTCGCGCTTAGAAGTAAATCAATAAATCTCGTGTGAAAAAAAAGAAAAATAGCCGCTTTTACCTGTAAAATCCGCACAATCCAAAACAAGTTTGTAATCCTGAGGAGACACTAAAGTTTTCAGAAAATAATACTAAAGCCTGACTTCACACATCTGCAGGGAAACCTTCACATTTAAAGAATGAATTCTGGACTCTCTGTCTGAATTCTCTCGCAAAAAAAGTCTAAATTCTTTATACTGTTAAGCGAATTATGATGCGCTGGTTACTCGAAGCTTCAAAACTAAAACTATGTTGACAAACCGCCAGCTCCCTGGTTAGGTGAAGTTGGTAGACCTAAGTTTATGTACTAGAGTCTCAAGGGCTTACACACTTGATATGCTTGATTTATTGTTTCGGGAAAGAACAGCTGGATTCACACAGTCACACTGAGGCTTAATAATTATACGGGTGACATTTTCTTGTACAAAAACTATAATCCAGTAAGCCAGGCCTAGATTTAATACTGTAGCGTCTCGATATTTCTGAGTGAACTAGATCTAGATCTGCTTCGCTTTGCCGAAGTTTTACCTTATAGCGAACTTCATTTCAACGTAGAAAGAAAAGGTAGTTGAAATCCACTGGGAAGAGAAATTCACTACTATGCTTAAATATCTTATGGCTGGATGGAGATCCACATGTGGCCTAGCCTATCTAGGCCCTGGGTCGCGGACAGGCCAACAAGGCATGCGCTACAGTTACCAGCAGGCGTCAGTCTAGTACTCCTTCTGCCAGGATTTCTGAAGGTAATGTGTAAACATAGCAGCGGGACGAGACGGTAATAATAAATACCAGTAATTGGTATCTGAGGACAGACCTCTGTTTGCTGTTTGCAGTATCAATCCAGGGGTGGAACCACGGTAGATCAGTGCTGCTTATCGAGATCTAAAGCCGTGGCGAAAGAAAGTTATGTGGTCTCAGTACTTCTGACGAACCTCCAAGTGTTTTCTTGGGGCATCAGGAATGACAGTTCTCAGTACAGAGCCCGGCGTTCTCTGGTTTGCTGAGATGAGGCTGTCAAGTCTTCTCCGAAACAAGAAGGGGAAAAAGGCGAAATAAGGTGTCTCGGCTATCCCCCCCCCTTTTCCGAGATGTAGTGATGTTTGTGGAGCAAACGTTCGGCGAGTTTTCACACATTCTATAACAGTCACACACACACAAACAAAACACAAAGCGGCAATGTCTCGCTATCAAGGTGTTAGAATAGTAGAATACCCACCAGATGAATGCCATAAATAGTGACAGAAAATAATTCGTTTACAGCTGGTCAAATGAGAAAATCGTGTTCTAGGTTAAAAATTTCATGTCATTCTTGTCCTCTCCTTCAAAAAAGCAAGAAGTTATTCTTTTACTTTCTTTATTTCATCTATTTCTTTTCTTTTTAACCTTAAGGGTAATTTCGTTTATAACTCCATGCGAGTGGCGGCGAAGATAAGGTTATAACATCAAGGATCTTCACAGCCCATTTTAGACTACAAATATAGCGATTCATTAGTATCGGGAAATCAAAACCTAGTCTGTTCTGTTAAGGGTTTGTTTTTTGTTTTTTTTTGTTTTTTTTTTAGCTCTTTTTAGCTTTTTTTGTTTTCTTTATTCAAACTTGTCACGGGGCCTAAATATATTGTTAGAGCTTGAAGTTGCCCTTCGGGAGATCTCCTTTTAACATTCCCCATCTCCACCCGAAAGAGAGAGAGAGAGAGAGAGAGAGAGAGAGAGAGAGAGAGAGAGAGAGACATAGGAAAACCAAGGTGGTCTTAAAGAAAGACTATATTCTTTACTAACAGGTACCTGTTAGTAAAGAATATAGTCTTTCTTTAAGACCACCTTGGTTTTCCTATGTCTCTCTCTCTCTCTCTCTCTCTCTCTCTCTCTCTCTCTCTCTCTCTCTTACTCTAAATCTCTCTCTCTTTCTGTCTCTCTCTCTTTCTGTCTCTCTCTCTTTCTCTCTCTTACTCTAACTCTTATTCTCTCTCTCTCTTTCTCTTTCTCTCTCTCTCTTCCTCTAACTCTCACTCTCTCTCTTTCACACACTCTCTCTCTCTCTCTCTCTCTCTCTCTCTCTCTCTCTCTCTCTCTCTCTCTCTCTCTCTCTCTCTTTCTCGCCGCTACTTTCTTTCATGATACCACTCCATGTTTTATGTATCTCAATCTCAAGTACAAGGTGACGAGGGCGGGGCAAAAGCCGTCGTAATCAAATATCCTCTTCAAAAGTTGTACTCGCGGTTTTCAACCCGGGCGAAAACCGAATCTCTAGGAACCAACGGTACTGACTTCAATATATTCGAGTATCAAATAATTGACTGGATTCGGTTTTCGATTTCTCAGAATACTAATTTGCATCCTTATCTAGGTAAGATTTTGTGCTCAGGAGATTGGCTAAGAGAGCAAAACCCTTGCTTTATCCTGATATTTTCCGACACATCAGTTTATTATAATCTCATCCAGATTTGCAGCGCTGTACCTAAGCCACTCTGCTACAATTTTCTGCTTTTCATTTTTCTTCACTGTTCCTTCGGTTACTAATAAACTTTGGCTTGGTTTTTTTTTTTTTTTAAAAATGTAATTATTTTGTCGTTTCTTTTTTTTTTTTCCCACCATGGATCTAATTGTGTGACGTGGGTCTTCGTTTTCAAACAGAATGGAGCCTCATACATGGATATCGAAACTCGATTTCCCTTTTTTTCACATAAAAAATCGCCAGAATAAATTGTCCATTATCAAGTCAAGACAGGTCTTAAAGTTGAAGGAAAAAAGTCATTAGTATAAAGTATTAACCTTTCACCTTTACCGAATTTTCGTTTGTTTGTTATTGTTTTGTTTTTGTTTGTTGTTGTTTTTTTTATTTTTTTTTATTTGTTTTTTTTTGTCTAAGAGCTTTGAATGTCGTGGCTTCGTCATTTCTATCTCTGTTTCTTTGATTTCATGGAAGCTTTGTGTACCGTATCGTTATTTCTATTATTTATTTTTTTTTTTTTTTTGCGCGCAGTTTCTACACTGATCCTATCTTTTCCTCATTATGCTCTACAAATCTGTTGCAACTTTTCGGTGCTCTTGATTAATAAATGATTTCCTTTGTAGATCATTCTTGTTTTTTGTTAGACCCGAAATATAGCGTATTATTGAAGGAAATTCTATCAATTCTTAATTTTTTTTTGAGTATAGTTAAAGGATAAGACAAAATATATGTTACTCTTTCCTAAGTAAATTAAAATTCCATCCATATCTTACATACAACTACACATCATATCCACACAATTGCTGTTCATGAGTTGATAAGGATACAGTCTTTTTCAAAGCCTTTAAACATGATCACCACTAATGAAGTTAGATAGAACTCAAGACGTAGTGAGAGTAAGGCATTTTGTTTAAGGGTTCTATGATGAAGGACCAGATAAAAACTGAGTTCTACATGCCATAAAGCGCATTTTACAATTTAGACATAAAATTTTCTCTTAGTACCAAGTTATGTTACACCTTCACGAGCCCCTACTCAGTAACTGAGGTGCCTTATTTCAGGTGGATTGTAAAAAAAGCTATTTTAGTAACAAGGTCAGCTTTGTCAGCAAGGAACCACAACACATTTACCACTCTTTTCTTTGAGAGATGACGTCAGAATATCTGCTCATCGTGACAAACACTTAGATCTATATCACATAACAAAATTTTCTAGGTTATGAGAAACCACTCATTTAGTACTGTCCAAATCTATGTTAAGATATTATAAATCTCCGCAAACAGTGCGTAAAGGTGCACCGCCTCGCCAGAATCAAAGCTGCGCGTTTATTTAAATCTACATGATAAAAGTGTTTAAAGAAATCCATACATAGATTCGGATTTCACACACACACAAACAAAATTTAAAATTAAAAAAAAAAAAAAAAAAACGAAAAAAAATCAACTTACTATTCTCAATTCTAAACTTCTTCAGACTTTACTTTGAAAAATCTAAATTTAAAACACTAACTATTTATAAACGTAAAACAGCTTTCCGATTGTAGTGGGCTAAAGCGTTAAGCATGGTTTACGATATATCGTGAAATTACTACGCATTATTTTATTAATGCCGGCCTATAAGGAGTGACAGCAGCTGTGAATCACTTGGATGTGACATGGCGCACTACTTGTAACTTGTGCAGCTCAGGGCGGAGTGGATCCGTTGTCTGACACAGAGACAGTGATAGTTCAAACTCTCGTCTCACAAGTCTGTCAAGAGTTTTGGATGGCTGGAAGTTTGGTCGGAAGAAGACTATCATAGTAAAGAGGGAGAATGCGATATTAAACTTTGCTCTATGCAATATTAAACTTTGCTCTACCCTAGATCGACTTGGTTTGGTTTTAAGTATTGTATTTGCTAAGTGGATTTCTTGAAAGAAACATCTTTGGGAAATAAGGTAGAGAAAGCGATATTGTAACATTCCCCTCCCCCCTTTTTTTTCCAAGAATATTTAAGGGGTTAATCTAATTTCCGAAGATTCGATACTGTCAGGCAGTTGATGGATATTGCTGGTATCGCTGTAGCTGTAGACAAAACCTGAAAACCTGAAAACCTCAAGACCTGGGCAATGACAGAATGCGCTGACCCATGACGTGTCTCTCTTGTTGCCGTCATCAGACATTGTTGCTCAGAGTTATCCCCGATAGAGCCAGTGCGGTGAGGGTAATGAAAGAGAATAATACAGGGGGAGGAGGCTGAAAGTTTAATTAGAAAAAACTCAAACTATACAGTTCTCCCCCTCTTCTAGACACAGATGATATATATGATTAATGAGGTTTTATGAGGTCTCTCTCTCTTTGTCTCTCTCTCTCTCTCTCTCTCTCTCTCTCTCTCTCTCTCTCTCTCTCTCTCTCTCTCTCTCACTCTCTCACTCTCTCTTTTACCTCTCTCTTTCTTTCTCTCCCTCTCTTTATCTCGCTATTTCTCTTGTTTTCTATCGCTCTCTTTATCTCTCTCTCTCTCTCTCTCTCTCTCTCTCTCTCTCTCTCTCTCTCTCTCTCTCTCTCTCTCTCTTTATCTCGCTCTCTCTTTATCTCCCTCTCTTTATCTCGCTATTTCTCTTGTTTTCTATCGCTCTCTTTTCTATCTTTCCTTATTCCTCCCTTAACCCTTTTATAATTCTCTGTCTGTCTCTCTCTTTATCTCGCTCTTTCTCTCTTTTTTTCTCTCTCTTTATCTCTCTCTCTCTCTCTCTCTTTATCTCGCTCTCTCTCTATTGCCCTCCTGTCTCTCTCTTTCTTTCCCCGTTTCTCTCCCTCTCTCGCTCTTTGTTCTATCTTTCCTTATACCTTCCTTAACTCTTTTATAATTCTCTGTCTCTCTGTCTGCCTGTCTGTCTGCCTGTCTGTCTATCTTTCTCTATCTCTCTCTGTCTCTCTGCCCCCCCCCCCCCCCTTTTGCCCGCCACACACACACACATACATGTGTCTCTGTCCTGCTGGAGAGCAAGCAGTGTATTTTTCTTGAAAACTAGAAACAACCATAAAAGCTCTCCCACTCAAGAGTCGCTCAATAACTCCTTTTGTGTGGTTTATTTCCCCTAACTTCACAGAAAGTTGTTCCTTATTCAAGTTTAATGTTTCCGCAACGTGTGGCGCCCCCCTTGAAGTCATTGTTATTTCCCTGTATGTACCGGTATACAATTACAGTATACATTTTTGACATCTTTTATTGTTTAGCTTCTCTCTCTCTCTCTCTCTCTCTCTCTCTCTCTCTCTCTCTCTCTCTCTCTCTCTCTCTCTCTCTCTCTCTCTCTCTCTCTCTCTCTCTCTCTCTCTTTCTCTCTCTGTCTCTTTTTTTTCCTCTCTATCCCCTCACTCTTTCTCTCTCCACCTTCGCCCCTTCCCTCCCTCTCTCACCTCTTCTTCCCTCTCTCCTCTCTTCTTCCCTCTCTCTCCCCCTCCCTCCCTCTATCTCTCTTTTTTTTTCTCTCTCTCCTTTCCCTTCCGCTCCTTCACTCGTTCCCCCTCCCACGTCCCCACACATTCTCTCTCTCTCTCTCTCTCTCTCTCTCTCTCTCTCTCTCTCTCTCTCTCTCTCTCTCTCTCTCTCTCTCTCTCTCCCTGCCTCCCTCTCTCTCTCTCACCAAACACACACAATTCTTTCAATGTGAAACTAATGCTGATCTATTGAGGATTTTTGAATAGCTTTATTGATTAGAAGCTTGGTTAACGATGTTTACGTGTATGTGTTAAGTCTGTCATCTCAAGAAATGACGCCCTCAAGTCCTGTCTATAACACGCCCGACTGTCACGTTCAAAGATGGCATGGCTGGGACAATCACGCCCTAGGGTCAGTAGATTAGCGGTTAGAACGGTTGACACCAGATACCTGTGGCTCACAGTGAGCGCGTGTTCCTAGGGTCAGTAGGTTAGCGGTTAGAACGGTTGACACCAGATACCTGTGGCTCACAGTGAGCGCGTGTTCCTAGGGTCAGTAGGTTAGCGGTTAGAACGGTTGACACCAGATACCCGTGGCTCACAGTGAGCGCGTGTTCCTAGGGTCAGTAGGTTAGCGGTTAGAACGGTTGACACCAGATACCTGTGGCTCACAGTGAGCGCGTGTTCCTAGGGTCAGTAGGTTAGCGGTTAGAACGGTTGACACCAGATACCCGTGGCTCACAGTGAGCGCGTGTTCCTAGGGTCAGTAGGTTAGCGGTTAGAACGGTTGACACCAGATACCTGTGGCTCACAGTGAGCGCGTGTTCCTAGGGTCAGTAGATTAGCGGTTAGAACGGTTGACACCATATACCTGTGGCTCACAGTGAGCGCGTGTTTCCCTAACAGTATGATTTTTATGCTCTGTGTAACAGGGCGGATGGTGCATGTTTGGGACAATCACGCCCTAGGGTCAGTAGGTTAGCGGTCCGAATCGTTGTCACCAGATACCTGTGGCTCACAATAAGTGGGTGTTTCCCTAACAGTATGATTTTTATGCTCAGGGCGGATGGTTTTGCCTGCAACAGAGCTCCAGATGCCCAGAGAGAATGGATTATTCCAGGTTTAAACAGCTTTGAAAGAAGTGATGATACGCAT
Source organism: Elysia crispata (assembly GCA_033675545.1). Taxonomy (NCBI): domain Eukaryota; kingdom Metazoa; phylum Mollusca; class Gastropoda; family Plakobranchidae; genus Elysia; species Elysia crispata. The sequence goes on from JAWDGP010001751.1 coordinate 187,197, forward strand.
TAAGGTTCTACGATTGAAATATGGTCTTTCCTTGGCTCTACTCCCCAACTGGAAATGGTACCTATAGACATGATGAAAAAAGGTTGACCTAAAAGCGAAACGTTTAATCGTAGAAGAGAGCGCTCGGAAGGTCTAAGCTTTCGACAAAATTTTGAGATTCTTTGCCTAATTGTAGGTTCTCTAAGTTTTTCCAGAAAATTTTGAGATTCTTTGCCTAATTGTAGGTTCTCTAAGTCTTCCAGAAAATGTTGAGATTCTTTGCCTAATTGTAGGTTCTCTAAGTCTTCCAGAAAATGTTGAGATTCTTTGCTTAATTGTAGGTTCTCTAAGTCTTCCAGAAAATGTTGAGATTCTTTGCTTAATTTTAGGTTCTCTAAGTCTTCCAGAAAATGTTGAGATTCTTTGCCTAATTGTAGGTTCTCTAAGTCTTCCAGAAAATGTTGAGATTCTTTGCTTAATTTTAGGTTCTCTAAGTCTTCCAGAAAATGTTGAGATTCTTTGCTTAATTTTAGGTTCTCTAAGTCTTCCAGAAAATGTTGAGATTCTTTGCTTAATTTTAGGTTCTCTAAGTCTTCCAGAAAATGTTGAGATTCTTTGCCTAATTTTAGGTTCTCTAATTTTTCCAGAAAATGTTGATGCATAGAACGTGGCTTTCTTTCAAGTCAGGTAAGAGGGTAAATAATGAGATTCAACCTCAAATACTATAGGGTCCAGCGCGAGATATAACGTTGAAACTCCTATAGGAAGTGCTTGTTTAACAAACAGTTATGTCCCTTTGTTGGAAATCCTGAGTTCTGTTTAGCAATTCGAAGATTTAAGTAGAACTAGATAATTTTATTTTAAATGTTTTTAACGTTCAAATTTTGTTTCCAAGCTTTTTCTTCAAACTTCACTCCAATATGCATTATTGCAGACAATGACACTATCGCTTGATACGCTAACAATAAAAGCAGAGCTTACAACATCCAACCCGGTAGCATAGTTATTTGGGAAATCACGTTGCCTATTGTTAAAAGTTTGCTTAACAGCCATTATAAGAATAACTCATTTCTCTTTTGTACTGGATTCTTGACCTTAAACTGTGCATACTCACTCTAATTGATAACAAATCTCCATTCATGAATTATGTTGCGTCTGAACTGATAACTGATCATCTTTATCACTTCCGGTGGAAATTCAAAATCATCTGGCCAACACCTCAAATTATTTAATCTGGTAAACCATTATTCTAGCCGAGACAATTTTTGTTCTACCAAGCCCTGAACTTGCACGCCCAGCCTGAGTATTTGCTGTCAGGATAGCAGAATATGCGAGTCTGTTGTTTGGAAGTTCAGTTTCTATATTTAGAAGTCTGTGGTATGATAATAAAGTTTCTGTATGTGCGAGACTGTTGTATCGGGAGCTCAAGTTTCTATACTTAGGAGTCTGTGGTATGCAGATAAAGTTTCTGTATTTTGGAGTCTATTCTATTGAGATAAAGTTTCTTTATGTAGGAGTCCATTGTATGGAGATAAATTTCCTATATTTAGGACTAGGAGTCTATTGTATGGAGATAAAGTTCCTACATTTAGGAGTCCATTGTATGAAGAGAAAGTTCCTATATTAAGGAGTCTATTGTATGGAAATAAAGTTTCTATATATAGGAATCCATTGTATGGAGATAAACTTCCTATATTTAGGAGTCTATTGTATGGAGATAAAGTTTCTGTATGTAGTAGTCCATTGTATGGAGATAAAGTTCCTATATTTAGGACTCTATTGTATGGAGAGAAAGTTTCTATATATAGGAGTCTATTGTATGGAGATAAAGTTTCTGTATATAGGAGTCCATTGTATGGAGATAAAGTTCCTATATTTCAATGTCTATTGTATGGAGATAAAGTTTCTGTATGTAGGAGTCAATTGTATGGACATAAAGTTCCTACATTTATGTCAAGGAGTCTCTTCTATGGAGATAAAGTTTCTGTATATTGCAGTCTATTCTATGGAGATAAAGTTTCTGTATGGAGGAGTCTTATTGTATCGAGATAAGGTTCCTATATTTGAGTTTTCTATTGTATGGAGATAAAGTTTCTTTATGTAGGAGTCTCTTGTATGGAGATAAAGTTTCTGTATGTAGGAGTCCATTGTATGGAGATAAAGTTCCTATTTGAGTGTTTATTGTATGGACATAAAGTTTCTGTATGTAAGAGTCTATTGTATGGAGATTAAGTTGCTATATTTAGGACTAGGAGTCTATTGTATGGAGATAAAGTTTCTTTATTTAGGACTGGGAATAATATTGTATGGAGATAAAGTTTCTTTATTTAGGACTGGGAATAATATTGTATGGAGATTAAGTTGCTACATTTAGGACTAGGAGTCCATATTATGGGGATAACGTTTCTATATGTAGGAGTCTATTGTATAGAGATAAAGTTTCTTTATTAGGAGTCTATTGTATGTAAGAGAAAGTTTCTTTATGTGCGAGACTGTTGTATGCGGAGCTAAAGTTTATTGTTTCAAGGTCAATTCTACTGAAGTTAAGTTTGTGGGCTCACAAGCTGTTACAAGCAATGGCACCATGAGGAAATCATTCACAGTCTAAATGATATGTGGCCTCTGGCACCTCCCTCTGGTTGTCTATAAACACCTGAATAGCTTATGTTAAATAATATCTAGAGACAAATGTGCTGCAAAAGACTCGAGATTTTCAAATGTCTCTCATGGCTTTTATGTAAATCGGGCAAGCAAAGTTTTTAGAAAAATTCTCTTATTTTAGGGCCTAGGACACGTTAAACTATGGTACAGGAAAAAATATGGGAAAAATATGACCCTGCAGCCATGAAATTAACTATATTCAAAGATGCTTTGGAAAAGTTTCCACTAAAAGTTTGTTTCTCTCTTTGCTTACTTCGAGTATTGAACTATGATCTGAACTCTTCTCTCGAACACAGAAAATTGAATAAAAGAAATAAAAGAGAAAAAAAATTTATATTCTCCACAAGAAAGACATTGAAACTGAACTGGATTTATCAACCATCGTAACATCGAAACTATCGATAGCTGTATCGATTCTGATATCGATTCGTGCAATGAGTAGACCTTGACCATAATTCAAGTTTTATACACGTTGTCTCGTAAGGATTTCGATAATTGTGCATATCGATATTGTTGATACGGAGAAGCAAGTTTTTTTTTAGTCAAATCGAAAGAGGCTGGGGAGGTTGCGATAATAAAGGCGTAACCATAACAACATTAACAGGAACGATATCTTGAAAAAACATTGATTTTAATCACATCAGTAAACACAGGCGAATGTTGGTACATGGTGTCTTCGGAGTCTTGTTTCATTGAAATATACGTCTCTTAAGTTCGTCTGCTTGTCGGCAATTATTTTTTCTTTCTTTCTCTCTCTCTCTCTCTCCCTCTCTCTCTCTCTCTCTCTCTCTCTCTCTCTCTCTCTCTCTCTCTATCTCTGCCCTATTCCTTTCTGAATCCCAAGCCTTAACCATTTTTTTGGCCTTCTATTACTTTCTTTCCTTTCAAAACCATCATATCACGTGCCTTTCTCTGTCCTTTTCCTCAGCCACACTCTCTCTCTCTCTCTCTCTCTCTCTCTCTCTCTCTCTCTCTCTCTCTCTCTCTCTCTCTCACTTTTGCCTTCTCTCTAGCCCGCTTGCCGTGGTTTCCTCAGCTATCCCTGCTTCCCCGCCACTGCGCATGTGAAACCAGCCGCCACTACCAATAATAGTAACAGTAATAGACCAGTATCAGTGTGATGAGAGTCACGACGTACAGAATCGCACCGGCAATGACCGACGCCGCAACAAAAGTCGTCGCCTTCTCGGCGTAAAATTTCGCGGCGCGAGGTCGGCGCGCTTCGCTGGCGGAAATGCTTCTCATGCTGAAGGTCATGGCCAGGTAACCAAGGACGCCACAACAAAACATGGCCGCCACCGTGGCGGGGAAGAGGCACGGGTCTACTGTGTCACCTGCTGAAAGATTGTCCGGCTCATTTCCGCTTGACTGGAGGAGGGGAGAGAGAGAGAGAGGGGGGAGAGGGGGAGGGGAGAAGGCGGGTAAGGAAAGGAAGATGGGTTTGAGATGCTTGAGGTGGTGGAGGCCTTTCAATTTTCTCTAAAAAATTGTTAAAAGTTTTATCCCTTCTCATGATTTTATGAATTATCAATTGGAAAAAAAAATGACCGTGTATCGTAAAACGGAAGGTAAAATTCAACCAGCAAACCGACCAACCAATCGATAAATCATTCAATTAATCATTTTTGTTACCATTTTAATAATCTAATAACTAACAAACTGCAATAGAATTTTTTTTTTTAACTACGATTTTGAAGCTATCAAGCTCTCCGAGTCTAACACCAATGACCTTATCCCGACCTCGCTTTTAAGCGACCTTGAAAGCCCCGCAGCCTTCACCTTGACCTTGACCCATTTACCTTAGCGGTGTTAATGGTGATCGTCGTGAACGTGGACTCCGGCGCCGCCGGCGGCTCAGGTGAGCCCGGAGTCCGGGGCGGGCTGATCAGCTGTGGGGGTGCTAGGGCATTCTCATTTGTCTGGCGAGGACGGGAGGGGGAGAGAGAGTCATGGGAAAAATAGATTGATAGAGAGGAAAATAGATATAAAGATAGATGGAGCGAGGGAGAGAGGGAGGTAGAGATAGATAGTGAAAAAAGAAAGAGAGTGAGAGAGAGAAAGATAGAGAGAGAGATAAGAGATAGATAGATAGATTGATAGAGAGTGAGAGAGAGAAAAAAGAGGGAGATAGGAGAGAGAGATAGGAAAGAGAGAGAGAGAGAGAGAGAGAGAGAGAGAGAGAGAGAGAGAGAGAGAGAGAGAGAGGGTAGGTGGGAGAAGGGGTTCCATCTCAATTAAATTTGATCTGTAAATGATTTCGTAGGCTCGATTATTTACAAAGGTTCAACGAAATACTGAGAATGACTAAAAGGTCTACATCTGCAATCAGTGAACAAGAACGAGCAATAACTCTACTCACCTCAACCAGGTTGGTTATATCAGGGTCTATACGAGGCATTTGCTACTAGCGACCGGCCTTCCGTCTACAGAACTGCCTCAAATCTTCACTGCTGTGGGTGAGAATAACGATGATTTTGAAAGATTAATTAGAGAGAATGTAGCAAGGAAACTCCTACTATGGTGTACCCGAGTCCGTCTAATAGAGTGTACCCGGTTCATTTGACACTGGCAACCGATTCCTTCTGCTAGACTCTACCCGGTTCATTTTGACACTAGCAACCCAGTCCCTCTACCTACTAGGGTCTACCCGGTTCATTTGACACTGCCAACCGATTCCTCTGCTGCACTAGCAACCCAGTCCCTCTACCTACTAGAGTCTACTCGGTTCATTTGACACTGCCAACCGATTCCCTCTGCTGCACTAGCAACCCAGTCCCTCTACCTAATAGGGTCTACCCGGTTCATTTGACACTGCCAACCGATTCCCTCTGCTGCACTAGCATCCGAGTCCCTCTACCTAATAGAGTCTACCCGGTTCATTTGATTCCCTCTGCTAGACTCTACCCGGTTCCTTTTGACACTAGCAACTCAGTCCCTCTACTAGAGTCTACCCCGTTCCTTTGACACTGCCAACCGATTCCCTCTGCTAGACTCTACCCGGTTCTTTTTGATACTAGCAACTCAGTCCCTCTACCTAATAGAGTCTACCCGGTTCATTTGATTCCCTCTGCTAGACTCTACCCGGTTCCTTTTGACACTAGCAACTCAGTCCCTCTACTAGAGTCTACCCCGTTCCTTTGACACTAGCAATCCAGTCCCTCTGCTAAAGTCTACCCCGTTCCTTTGACACTAGCAATCCAGTCCCTCTGCTAAAGTCTACCCTGTTCCTTTTGATACTAGCAACCCAGTCCCTCTACTACAGTCTACACGGTTCCTTTGACACTAGCAACCCAATTTCTTGCCAAGATAGAAGTTGACACTCATCTCTTGTCAAGATAGGAGCTGACACTCATCTCTTGCCAAGATAGAAGTTGACACTCATCTCTTGTCAAGATTGGAGCTGAGACTCATCTGTTATCAAGATTGGAGCTGAGACTCATCTGTTATCAAGATAGGAGCTGAGACTCATCTCTTGCCAAGATAGGAGTTGACACTCATCTCTTGTCAAGATAGGAGCTGAGACCCATCTCTTGTCAAGATAGGAAATGAGACTCATCTCTTGTCAAGATAGGAGCTGAGACTCATCTCTTGCCAAGATAGAAGTTGACACTCAGCTCTTGCCAAGATAGGAGCAGATACTCATCTGTTTTCAAGATAGGAGTTGACACTCATCTCTTGTCAAGATAGGAAATGAGACCCATTTCTTGTCAAGATTGGAGTTGACACTCATCTCTTGTTAAGATAGAAGTTGAGACTCATTTCTTGTCAAGATAGAAGTTGAAACTCAACTCTTGTTAAGATAGGAGCAGAGAGTCATCTTTTGTAAAGATAGGAGTTGAGACTCATCTCATGTAAAGATAGAACTTGATACTCATCTCTTGTCAAGATAGGAGGTGAGACTCATTACTTATAAAGATAGCAATTGAGACTCATCTCTTGTAAAGATAGAACCCGAGTCCCATCTCTTGTCAGGATAGGGGCTGAGTTACAAGCTTCTCTACATGTCAAGATCTTTTCTATAAATTTTTTTTTTTTGTTTGTTAGCTCTAGATTGAAGCATAAACTGATGCCCCAACATTCACCACCAAATTTTTTTTTAACAAAGTTGGACAGTATAAATAAACGCGTAGCAACTGTACGATACTTGGTAAACCATGCAAAAAGCATTTGCTAACGATCATCGGAAAGACATTTTCGACCTGTTTTATAAGCGTAAAATGATTTTCCTGGTAACTCGATGCTTTCAGTATGGGTTACGATACATCGTAAAATTTCTACGCACTTATTTATTTTGTTCAAAGCATCCTCTTTTCTGGATGGACGGAACGTAGATTTAGGTCGTAAGCTTGACTAATGACATAATTAGCTAATTATTATACATTATCTTTCTACTTCTGTTATGCACTAATAACATGTACTTTCTACACTGTGGAGGAAATCTTGTCATCTAGGATCAAGAAACACATCAAAATCTAGATATAGATTGAAAAGACAAAGCGCTCAGAAAAATCCATACCGGAAGTTTTCATTATTTTGGACCCATAGGAGAACTACTAATGCGACTTTCGCAAAAAGCTTGACAGATTAAAAAAAAAAAAAAAAAAAAACAAAAAAACCCGGGTTTTTTCTTGTTCCAAATACGTCAAGGTGCGCATTTTTTTCCTGGTGTTACTTTTAGTAATGAGTGAACCAACACCTTAACTCCATCCAAAATTATTTATCAGCCTAATAAACTGTTTATCTGCCAGTAACTTGACACTTTGTCATGATGACAGTGAAGTGCCGTCACACGCAGGTTTCCTTAAAGTTAGATCTCTATCAATATAAACTCGTGATCTCGGCGTAATGACCTGAAAATTTGAATTCAGCGCAGTTGGTTCATACAATATCTACCCGCAATGTTGGCAAAATGTTCTTCCTTTGAAAAAAAAAAAAATCGATTTTGAGGTCTCTTGTTGGAATGTTTTGTGATATACGAAACCCGGAAGTGATAAGCCCTATTGCTAGATTACTTTCATCATTAATGCCTGGTTAAGACATTTTACGTCACATTGGTTGCCTCGATAAAAGTTAAGAGTTGTAAAAAGTTCCACGCACATCATTAATTGAGCAATTCATCGTGATCACAAAAATTCCCTGAATTTCTTACAATCTTTAAGGTACAAACTTTATTTTCTGTTTTTGATTTATTATTTTTCAAATGAAAGTGGCTCGTCTTTTTCCTTGCGACACCGTACGGATCTTGTCGATGCAGGTGAACTATAGATTTAAATTTTTTCCTGTTTTCTGTTTCAATCTATTTTTGCCTGGGTCCGTGAGCCACAATTAGGAACTATCGCATGATACGCGGACAGGGTGAAAGAAAAAAAATGATTTATTTACTCAAACATCAGATTAAGCTAGCCTCTGCCTAATTTCTGCAAACCAAATCTTGCTCTACTTCCTCACAATGAAAAGTTTTTCTAATGGGAGAATATCTAGGTTTAATATTTTCAGATGAGGAATAATTATTATTTTACAATGATAGTTTTTGTTTACAAAGGGAAGTAATGAGCTTTCGTTTTTTCTCTTAAATTTGATAGGAGTGACTCCCCTTACATGACTATCTGCAGATAGAAAAATACAGCCCATTTAAAATTTAAAAAAAAAATGGATTTTATATAAAAAAGAAGGCACATCTGAAAAGCATTTTGATGAAGATTATGTGAAGCGCAATCTTTGATTTAAAAGATTCGTGAGCTTTAGGCCGGTCCCAGCGTAGCTCTGTAGCATCTGGCTCAGCTTGCACTGGACATGCTTGGCGTGTTTCTCGACACTGTTGAATAGGCTGTCTGACAAGTCTGTGAGCAGGCTGGGCCTAGACCAGCAACAGAGCGACGCTGCGCAGGTATACAGAATTTAGTGTGTTCGTTTGCACCGTGCGAGCTAGACCAGATGCTACAGAGCTACGCTGCTCAGGTACACAGAGTTTAGTGTGTTCGTTTGCACCGTGCGAGCTAGACCAGATGCTACAGAGCTACGCTGCTCAGGTACACAGAGTTTAGTGTGTTCGTTTGCACCGTGAGAGTTAGGTCAGATGCTACAGAGCTACGCTGGGACCGACCTTAAAGTTCCCGTTAGTCTAGAATGTTGAGAATGAGATTTCATGAAGGTCCCACAGCGCTGCCTTCCTTCTTTCCTGAGATAAAACCCAACACAAAAAATTCAAACATTTATCAATAAATGCCTCAAAGGACAACCCCGGATTAGATGGACAAAGATAACTCAAACGAGCAACTATAGAAAAGGACGGGACAAATGGTAATTGAATCTGATAGAAAGAAAAGCAAGTGGAGATGGATCCGACATACACTCGGAAAGCCTTTGACCAAGTTTAATAGAATGCGACATGATAAAATAATCGCTCAACTGACACTTTTGAAGATTGATAGAAAAAGATCTACAAGTATTCAAAAACATCCACTGGAACAGACAGCAGCAATGCGATTTGATAGGGAAATCAGCTCATTTAAAAAAAAAATGAAGCGTGGTACTAGACCAGGATGTGTGCTTTCCCCAGACCTTTCCCCTCTCTACAGTGAAATAATTATGCGAAGCGTAAAAGGATACCCAGGAATCAAAGTAGGAGGGCACAATGTTAACAACCTGAGATACGCGATGATGGCACTGTACTCATTACAGAAAACAAAGAACGCTTGCAACGATTATTAGACGTTGTTGAAGAAGAAAGCAGAAAGAAAGGGTTAGAATCGAGCAGTAAAAAAAAAAAAAGAAGAAATGGTCATCATTCGAAACAATGAATGTACAAGAATCAATATTTTTTATCAAAGAGAATAAACTCAAGCAAAGGGGTCAATTCAAAAGCTTAAGTATTTTAATATCAAGTGATGGACGCAACAACACTGAAACCGCGTTAAGAGTAGGGCAATCGTAAAACAGTTTTCAGAGAATGAAATCGCCACTAACAAATAAATTCATCTCCATGCACACAAGAAGAAAGGCCCTGGTGTGCTATACTGATCCATCCTGAGGTGTAGTACGAGGCAAACCGCTACAAAAGAAACTGGAAGCGAAAGAAATGTAAGTTCTACAAATAATGCCGCAAATCTCATGGACTACAAAGAAATCAAAGGGAAGTGTTACGAGAAGCCGACACAACAAGATCACTCATAAAAAGAAAACGTAAGCGTCAGGAAATCATTTTTGGGGGCTTGTGATGAGAAAAGACCATCTGGAACAGTTTGTGAACCTGGAAGAATCTGGAAAACGCATCAGGGGAAACGGTGAGAAGATACGTTGGATGGACTAACAAAGTGGCAGAAGAGTGACAGAGGCACTGAGAGCGG
>JAWDGP010001753.1:0-5000 GCA_033675545.1 Elysia crispata
AAAGTTTGTTCTGTTGATTCTACTGGACTTAAGCGCTGCTTTCTGACAGAGCGCATCGACCATTGATATACTATTGACTTCGCGCTTTCACAGTGTTTTGGGCATCGATGGAAAAGCTCCTTTATTTGGCTTAATGCTTATCTTAAGGAGTTTTCAAGAACATAAGACAGTATCCATCAGACAATAACAAAAGCAATCCCCATCTCCTCTAAAATATGGTGTCCACACAAGGTTCTTTCCCTCAAGTGGGTACTTCTACTTTTTCTTTGTCACTTCATGTATTACAGCACCTGTAGCTGACATTGCAGAGCGGCATGGGAGTAAATTATCATTGGGCCTCTACGCAGACGACACCCAGCTCTATGTACCACTTGATAATACGCTTGGGACTGTATCTTACCAAAAGGAGTCAATCGAGAAATGTGTGGTTGAAATTGCAGATTGGATGAACCCTAACAAACTTAAGTTAAATAGTGATAAAACAGATGTGATCGTGTTTGGGACGATCAAAGCTCTTATAGATCTTAACTTTAATTGTGTTCAAATAAACAGTTCCAGCGTTCCTGTTCCAGGTTCAGTAAAGAATCTGGGATGTTATTTAGACGCAAATTTTACTATGTCTTGTCAGATCAATAACATATGTCAACAATCGTACTACCATCTTAAGAATATTGGCATGATCAGAAGCTATATTAGTAAAGATACTGCTCAACTTCTAGTCAGCTCTTTAGTAATGAGCAGAATAGACTACTGTAATTCATTGCTTACTGGAGTATCTCTCAACTCAATAACTAAACTCCAGAGAGTACAAAATCAGGCAGCCAGGATTGCATCCTGTGCTAAAAAGCATCAGCACATTACACCTGTCTTAAAAGATCTTCACTGGCTTCCAGTTAAACAAAAAATTGATTTTAAAGTACTGACCTTTGTTCTTAAATTTTTTCAAAATACATCTTTTTTTTTATATTCAAGAAATTTTAGAATGTCATAGGCCTAATAGAGTTTTAAGATCAAGTGGTAATAATAAACTAGCTGTACCACGATCTCATTCAACGTTAGGTGATAGGGCTTTTTCAATTTACTCTCCCATTAAATGGAATGCCCTCCCGGCCATATTTAAAACTATCTTTTACACACGACAATTTTAAACGACATTTAAAGACTTTCCTTTTTAAACAAGCCTTTGTGTGACCTCTTTCATATTTTAGGGTCTTATTGATGTAAAATTGTATATCTACTGTTTTTATTGTGAAAAATCTGTACGCGCCTAGAGCATTTTATTTAAGGTGATATACGGCGCTTTATAAATGGTTATTATTATTATTATAATAGATAGATAGATACTAGATAGATAGATAGATATAAGATAGACAGATGATAGACAGATCGATAGATAATAAATAAATAGATAGATAGATTGATAGAAAGATAGAATGATATATAAGTAGATAAATAGATAGATATAAAAATAAAATGTATATGTATTCATAGAGATATGATGAAGAATAATAATGTAAAGGTAACGAAATATATAAAAAGTAGATACTCAAACACATACAAACGCGAATAGACAAATACAAATATATATATATATAAAACAAAACACAAGAAAACAACAACAAAAAACAAAAAAACAAACCCTTAACAAATCAAAAAAGATGAAAGCGTATGTTTGAGCTTCATTGAAAATCGTCAATGACGTTGCAGAAAACGTAAAGGTTATTTCCGGTGGCTGTCAATCAACTGACCAATGAAATAAGAGGCTTGAACAGTTTTTTTTTAATTTATAATTTTCTACACATTCGTCAATTTTTCTTTTCCTTTAAGAAAACAATATTAAAAGTGTGGTTATGCCCCTTAATTTAATAATCGTGTATTATACAATTTTTAAATATTAAATGGTTTGTGCTTACCTCCCATTGATGAAAATAAAGGAAGTGGAAAATTGTCTAATAAGTTCACTCTCAGATTATTTTATTATTTGATTTCTTTGGTGTAATGGTGGGGAGCGGCTAAACGGCATCTGAAACATTTGTATTTATAGCAACTACGTCACCTCCTCTTAGCGTTATTTTTTTTCGACCATACGTAGCTTCCGGCGCAGGAGCGGCGAATGTAAACAACTCATCAATCAGCAGACGATTTCAATCCTTGCTTTAATGTAAGGAGGCTGGTATAATTATTTATTTGGGGCGCAGCAGTAGGTCTTTAGAATCTTTAGTATATCAATTATCAGCTTGTGGGTGGAGCCAAGTGTGCTTCTAGCTTGTTAGTATACTTAGTTTAATGGCGGGAAAGTAGTCTCCGCCCCTCTAGCGGTTTATTCTTTTTTTTCTTTAATAATTCGGAAGATACTTTGTTCTTTCATTCCTGTCCAGCTGGCCAGAGAAGCTTTTCTTCGGTCGGCTTTCGACATACAGTGTACTTTGATCGGGAGATGCTAAATGTAGTTCGTAGATGTAACGATGCCTTCCGTAGATTCTATGATCTCGGTCGGGTGATGCTTTAGTTGGGGAAACGGGTTGTGCCGTTCGACGGAGTAGATTTTCCTCGGTCGGCATTGGCCCTTGTTCTAGGGACGAACTGGGAAACCAGGGAAGTCTTTGACCGGGGGCCTTGCCGACTGAGCTTGAACTATAAATTGTAGAGCTCGGAAAGACTCGTAGTCAGTATCTTATTGGAGTATCTGGAGGCCACGTTGGAAGTGCCAGTAGTATCGTTGGAAATTTAGGGAGAAGTTATATTGGAGATTATTGAACTATTGTGGAACTTGTGTTGGATTATCATTTGTTTTAATTCTACGTGATTATCACCGTGACTCGGGCGTTGGCTGACTATTAGGCATTTTCATTACCGTAGGCATTTTGTTGGGATCATTTCTATTTTGACTATTAGGCATTTTCATTACCGTAGGCATTTTGTTTGGATCATTTCTATTTTGACTATTAGGCATTTTTAGGTATTCTGACTATTAAGTATTTTTATTGGACATTTGTTTAGTTCTTAGTATCTTCTGTTCTGACCATTTTATTAGTATCTTCTATTTAGTATTCTGACCATTTGTTAGTACCTTTATTGCCTGATTGCTTGTAGATCATCTTTGTATTTTTTTTATATTTTATTCTTTGAGAATTGCTTCCCTTCATTGATTATTGAGTATTCGTGGAATAAACATATTATAGGTGGTAACTTAATTTCTTCTCTTTTGTGTTCTTCTTCGTCTGGAGTGTAGCTATTCTGTTCTTGTCAAGTCTCGACACCCACTCGTATTAGTTAGGGAACAGTGGCCTTAGTACTCCACTGATACTCAAGGACCCAAGAGTGTGAACTCTGTAGTATTGCACGGCTGCTAGGCACGCTACCATAACCAGTTAGAGCCTGCAATTACTTAGAGTAGGAAGAAGCACTGAGCTTCTATAGGTAACTAGACTAGTGGGTCCTATTACAGTAGTGATTAAGTAAGTTAAGGGAATATCCACCCAGCTAGGTAGGGTTACATCAATATCAATGAGAGTAGGCCGTTCCAATGTCTGTATATTTTATTTAGCCACCCTTATATATTGTTAAGTCCACATGGAATCAGCAAACAAAGGAGATTTTTATTATCCAATTAATCCATGCACAGATATAGATCTCAATTCCTGTCCCCGAGATATGGATTGATACAGTTCTACATAGATGTATACTGTAGATCTATTCTTGGTCAATGGTCTAAATATTTGGTCGATGGAGATCTAAATCTAGTTCTACATAACATTACAGAAAGCCGATAGATAAATTCAATCTATTTTACCCGTAAGATGCTCATCATGACTCAACAGAGCTTGATACTAGATTTAGATCCAGATCTATGTAAAATTATACAAATTTACAATGATCTTAATTAAAAATTTGAGTAGAGCATAATTAATCAGAAAGAGATCTTTATTAGATTAAGACTAGAAAAACTTAGCTGGATCCAGCACCTGCGCTCTATTCTTCTAGATCAAAAATGAAGGAGAACAATACCCATGCTAAACAATGTGAGATTAACGGTGAGTTTGGATTCTGGCTTTGACCTAGAGACTAGTAGAGTTTTGCAGACTAGATCTCGAAATTCAGACCTCTAGATACTACACTTTTCACCTATGTCCTTTATCAGTGATTCTTCCACAATGTTAAGGTCAAAGAGTGCTCACAAATTGGGTCTATAAAAACAGAGGAGTAGTCTATTATTAACATACTGCCAAATCAAATTTAATCATTCAGCACATGTATAAACTATGTCGAGATGTCGAATAGATGGTAAAGATAAAAAAATTTAGATTCCTTCTCACTCTGTCACAATGTTTTTAAGTTATTTTGTAATTATTTTCACTTATGAAAACAGATATCACTTAAATTCTTATTCATCAGCTGAATTTGCTTGTGTACATAAATCTGTCCTATTGTCAAGGTGATCAAATTTTAACTCTTTACTTCCCATTTGAGTGAAATTTGAAGTGTACCAAATTAATAGAACCATAAGAAAAGTTTATTTCCATAATTCATGTGTATGGATATAACTCATTATCTCATGCCCCTAAGTTGAAGTTTTTGAAACTCACAATTAATGCTGTACACTTCAGTGTTTCTGACATATTTGATTTAACTTTTAATTCAAAACTGAAGCTTTTGCTAAGGTCTTTTTTTTCCTTTGGAATTGGGAAAGTTGATTCTATCATTCCTAATGTTGCATGAAAATGATTATTACTTTGTAAGATAGTCATTTGTTTCCTCTTCAGGAAAATAATAAAATTCAAACTTGATTGTAATGCCTGTAATAAAAGAAATATTGTCTAAATACTGAGAATTTTTTTTACCTCCACAACAGACCACACCCTTTTTTTTTTTAATTCTGAAGGCAAGCAGATTATTCCTAGTTATGTACAGAAAGATCATGTATTTATTGATTTAACTTAACAATCACATATGATTATGGAGTGTGATAAAAGTTTAAATAAAAAAAAAGAAAATTAAAA
>JAWDGP010001753.1:10000-25000 GCA_033675545.1 Elysia crispata
TCGCTGGCGATACCAATATCTCAAACAAAAATTTCACTAAGGAGATAAGTCAAACTTCACTACTATTTAAATTTTTTTTCTTTCTTCTTAAAGTCCTTTAACATAATAACGGGAAAAAAGTAACTGTTTCAAATACTCACTAGATAATATATTTTTTTAAATTATAAAAGGCTCAGAAGCCGGTTCGATGTAAGACTCTTGCGCATCCTTATTTGCCATGGGCCAATGTAACATTGTCTTGCAACCCTTCAAAATGAGTCTGAAGTCGAATTTTGGGGTCATAGAGATATTGGTATTAAAAGAAACCTTATACAATACCCTAAAAGTTGCCGCAAAAATCAAGTGTCTATCTCAATTGTGTGCGGAGATATTGCTTTTTAAAGATACTGATGTAGCCCCCATATAGGAAGTGAAAATTCTGAGAAAAACGCCTTTAAAGATTGACCTACTTTCACCACCTTCTTTGCATAGCAACCATACCTTACGTTGTTTACGTTCTTAAAAACATTCCCATTGGTTGAATTTCAAAAGAAGAGCCAAAATATGGACATATTCGAATAGCTTTTTAAAAGACCTTTCCAACGATATATAATACGCTGTGTCCAAGTTTGAAACATACAGATGCAAGCGTAAGGAAAAGACCGAAAATTTCGTATTTTATTTCAGAGCTGGTTTTTTTTGTTACGATGGTGGTATCTTGAAAAATTATTTTTATGCATAAAAATGCCGACTTTGGGGGTCCTGTGCGTACCAAACGATTCAGAAATGGCCCACGTTTCAAATGAGCAAAAAATAAATTTTTGCACAAAATACTCGATTCCAACCTTTAGAGGCCTATTTCTCATAATGAGCCACCGCGGCTTCCGTCTCATTTTGACTGGCCGCGAGACATATTGTTCTTGCCTTTTAATCCAATCCGTATCTTTGATATTATTAAAAGCATAAAATCATAACCTAAAAAATTGCTGCCGCACAATTTTAATTTGGATCATGCCCGTGTTTATGACTTATTTGGGGTTTGTTGAATAGGAAATATGTATTACTTTCTAAAATTTGAAATGAAATAATTCTTGAAACTTTCGGAATTAAATTCTGAATCCATCCATGGGGATTTCAAGGCTCATCAACTTTATTCTCCGTGTAGACGAGAATATCTGGCCTCGCCACATATCTGGTGACCGAGGTTAGAGGCCCCTGAGAATATCTGGCGTCGCCACATATCTGGTGACCGAGGTGAGAGGCCCCTGAGAATATCTAGCGTCACCACATATCTGGTGACCGAGGTGAGAGGCCACTGAGAATATCTGGCCTCGCCACATATCTGGTGACCGAGGTGAGAGGCCACTGAGAGTATCTGGCGTCACCACATATCTGGTGACCGAGGTGAGAGGCCACTCAGAATATCTGGCCTCGCCAAATATCTGGTGACTGAGGTGAGAGGCCACTGAGAATATCTAGCCTCGCCACATATCTGGTGACCGAGGTGAGAGGCCGCTGAGAATATCTGGCCTCGCCAAATATCTGGTGACCGAGGTGAGAGGCCGCTGAGAATATCTGGCCTCACAATATATCTTGTGACCGAGGTGAGAGGTCACTGAGAGTATCTGGCCTCGCCACATATCTGGTGACCGAGGTGAGAGGCCACTGAGAATATCATTCTGGCCTCATCATATATCTGGTGACCGAGGTGAGAGGCCACTGAGAATATCTGGCCTCGCCACATATCTGGTGACCGAAATGAGAGGCCAATGAGAATATCTGGCGTCACCAATATCTGGTGACCGAAATGAGAGGCCACTGAGAATATCTGGCCTCGCCATATATCTGGTGACCGAAGTGAGAGGTCCCTGAGAATATCTGGCGTCACCACATATCTGGTGACCGAAATGAGAGGCCACTGAGAATATCTGGCCTCGTCACATATCTGGTGATTAAGGTGAGAGGCCACTGAGAATATCTGGCCTCACCATATATCTGGTGACCGAAATGAGAGGCCACTGAGAGTATCTGGCGTCACCACATATCTGATGATCGAAATGAGAGGCCACTGAGAATATCTGGCCTCGCCACAAATCTCGTGACCGAGGTGAGAGGCCACTGAGAATATCTGATCAGGAAAAAATAAGATGCCTTACTTTCAAAACCACAGGACTCACGTCTTGCGTAAAGATTGTAACAACTTTAAAATCTGCACATAAAATATTCAGCAACTATTGGTTAACAACTTAGACATGGCGATTAACTTACTTATGTGTACAACTTCATTGAAATAAAGCAACAATGAGGCGAACAGTCGCAATTTTAAAAAAACAAAAAACAAAAACAAAGAAACAACCCTTATTCCCCCCCCATAAAAAAAAAAAGGTTGAGCAGGAATAAGCCAATGATTTCAACCTTACTTAAAAAAAAAAAAGCGCTGTGACTGAAAGAAAAATTCGTGCGAAGATTTCTCTGTGTGCGTCCATCCAATGTGTACATCTGGCAAGTGTACAAAAATCACTTTGGCCACCAGCGAGTTACCAGAATTAAGTCTTTCTCGGAAACGTCTGCAAACGACCAGTTAAGATGCTCCTCAACACTTAAACACGGCGACTGGTGGACTTCAAAGGGGAGACAAATCTGAGGAGCTTCGCCAGCATTGTTGCTGGTAATCTAGTTAGTTTTTCACGAGCAAATGATAAGTCAATGGGTTAACATTCAGAGGTTCCCATGAGTCCAGGGGCCTTTATTTTACCGTTGTGTGATTTTTGCTTTTAACAGTTGTGGTAAACCTTGGCTTTTTGTTGTTCTGTAGTAGTATGGTTCACAATTGTTTGTATTCCGGCCATGTTTCCGAGTTTATTTTAAAAAACAAAAACGAGTTCACGCTGTTTTACACGAAAAAGTAAAAATCCGAGCTAAAACCGTTGTTTGAAGTGGTGTTAGAATGTGTGATTTTTGCGGTAACTCATTACGACAACAATGAATGTCCAGGGGTACCTTGTCAACGTGTAAGACTCTGAGAAAGAGTTAGGGACCGTTGAAGATCCCAAGACTGATTTGCAGTTTTTTAATCTTTAGTATTCACTGATTATATGAGAGCCAAGCTATAAACTCGTCATGAAATCCAATGGTAATGAGTGAGTTTGTGGGTCAAGGTTGATTGAGGATATTTAGAATGAGAAAGAGAAGTTTGGGCGCAAGGAAAACCCTGTGAAAATATCCTTGTGTGATAAAAGAATGTCATCGCTATAGATCAGTCTAATAGTTTATTATTATTATTATTATTATTATTATTATTATTATTATTATTATTATTACTACTATTATTACTACTACTACTACTACTACTACTACTACTACTACTACTACTACTACTACTACTACTACTACTACTACTACTACTACTACTACTACTACTACTACTACTACTACTACTACTACTACTACTACTACTACTACTACTACTACTACTACTACTACTACTACTACTACTACTACTACTACTACTACTACTACTACTACTACTACTACTACTACTACTACTACTATTATTATTATTATTATTATTATTATTATTATTATTATTATTATTATTATTATTATTATTATAATTATTATTATTATCCACTTGCCTCTTCATCCCTCTTCTATTTCATGTACATGTAGTTACCCTGTCTCTGAAGTTTTCGCTCTCGACCTACTGTTCCCATAAACCCCTCCCCGACCTCTTCCTCCTTTCTCTCTCTCTATATATATATCTCCTCGCGCAGCCACTCTCTCTATTTCTAAATCTATCAATCAACTAGTCTGTTTATCAATGTACCTGCCTACCTGTCTTTTTTTTAACCCTCTGTGTGTCTCGCTTCCCTCATTGCAACACATCAATTCATATATCTATCTTTTAACATACCATTTTACTAACCAATATGATAATCATATTTTTTCCCCGAAATTTCTTCTTTCTATGACATCAACTTTATTGAATTGTAATAAAATTTCACTTACAAATCATCTGTTTTCTTTTCCTCCATCATAGAGTAGCTACAATCCACAACTTTTCAGCTCTGTTTTATTCCAAGAGACAATATACTTATATATCTTCAAGTAAAAAAAAAATTCAAAAGAGTTTTGGAGATGTTGATCTAGATAAATGAGATTATTTAAAATTCACAGCGTTCTCTATTAACCCAAGTTACTTGGATGGGTATAATCTCAAATGTTTTAGGCCCATAACGTTAATAGAACAAAACAGGTACAAATTATCGATTTTTCAATTTTGATCTTGAAAAAAACAACAAACCTTTAAAGCACTCTTTAGCTTATATTTTCACCAAATAACCTTCAGAGTCAATAAAAAAAAAAGATTTATTAAGGATATTTCTTTCCATAACTCTCTAAATCTTGAGAAAATACCTTAAAAACGCTAATATTTAAATGGGAATTTCTCAAAACTTAGTTTCCTCGCACCTTTTATCCTTTCGATTCTCGTGTCTCAAAAATGACTTGATAGAATTTCACCAAATTTGGCTCTCGTCTTTTCATTATAATGAAGCACAATCTGTTAAAGCTTTTTTTATGATTATATTTACACAAATTGTGGCCTTACCACAATCTGAAAAATTATGCTCAATTTATTACGTAAAAGACTGCAAAAAGGAAAAAAAATTCTATTCTTGAAAAATAGTGAAAAACATCACATGCGCATGCCTTTGAGCTAATTAGGTAGCAATATTAAACAAATTATCAAAATCTAAGAAATTTGTCTGAATCCTGTATGACTTTATATTACAAACTATTGTTGAGCTTTCCCTAGTAGATCAAGATTAAGATCTAGCAAAATATTAAGTTACTAGTTTTACCTTCATGAGAACTAAGATAATCAGAAATTAATTATTTACGTATGAATTTTGGAATTCTTCAAAATACAAGCCATTTTCTTGAGGAAGGGAAAAGAGAGAGAGAGAGAGAGAGAGAGAGAGAGAGAGAGAGAGAGAGAGAGAGAGAGAGAGAGAGAGAGAGAGACAGAGAGAGAGACAGAGAGAGACACAGAGAGAGACAGAGAGAGAGAGAGAGAGAGAGAGAGAGAGAGAGAGAGAGAGAGAGAGAGAGAGAGAGAGAGAGAGAGAGAGAGAGAGAGAGAGAGAGAGAGAGAGAGAGAGAGAGAGAGACAGAGAGAGAGAGAGAGAGAGAGAGAGAGAGAGAGACAGACAGAGAGAGAGAGACAGAGAGACAGAGAGAGAGAGACAGAGAGAGACAGAGAGACAGAGGGGGAGGGGGAGAGAGAAGAAGGAGGCAGGCAAATAGGGAGGTAGAAACTAGAAAGAACGAGGAGATAAAAAGGGTCGAAAGACATAAGAAAGGTAACCATTAATGGTAGTGAGAAATCAGATGAAAAGAAAAAAGATTAATCATTACCGAGTTATCATGAACAATAATTATTAGATGAATAGATAGACAGAGAGGAATGACAGAGAAAAAAGGGTTCAGAAGTAAGTGTGAGGTAAGTCCACAAGAGCTCTCATAGATGAAGAAATAAATACCATTCATCGGTTGATGGACTTTTTACACATTGAAGTATTCATTGTTACTAAAAAAAATTCTCATAATTTTTTATTTATCGTAGTTACTGAAGAAGCGCCTCAAATGAACAATGAGGAAATGTGACTTGATGTATAGGGACCATAGACATATTTTTTAATTGACCTTAAATATACAAAAGCAATTATATGTTGCTAATCTCAGGAAATTTTAATTTTTTGTTTTTATTTTCAAAGATTGTTTTTCACTTCTTTAATTAAGTTTGTAGCTGTTGTTAACAAAAATTGTGATATAAAAAAACAGATATGGATAAATCATATGTCGCATAACTTTGTTTTGTGCGATTTCCAAGTCTGGCTTTCTCAAGAAAGCATTATGCCCATTTTTTCTTTTTATTTTTCCGTTACTTTCTTCCTTACACGTCCTCTCCCCGCCTTCCTCTCTCTCTCTCTCTCTCTCTCTCTCTCTCTCTCTCTCTCTCTCTCTCTCTCTCTCTCTCTCTCTCTCTCTCCTTCACTTTCTTTCTCATTCATCACACCCCTTCCTTTGCTTTTGCGTCATGACAGTAACAATAAACACACACAAAACAAATTTCTCGTAAACAAGGGTGTCATTTTGATTTTTATTAAATCAACTCTCGTAACCTAAAATTTAAAAAATACTCCTCCCCCCAAAAAAAAAAAAAAACAAAAAAAAAACCAAAAAAAAACCCTCACCCCCCAAAAAAAAAAACAACAACAAAACAAAACAAAAACAAAACAAAAACCAGAAGAAAAAAAACAAACAAAAAAAACAACAACATAAAAACAAACAAACAAACAAACAAACAGAAAAACCAACAACCCAAAACAAAACAACCAAAAGCACATATAATTATAAAATACTAAGACCTCAGTGATGCAGCATCAAAGAATAAGATAAAAGAAAAGGAGGAAGAAAAATGCGAAACAGGATGAATTTTCTTTTTTTTCCCCCAAATGTCCACAAATCCTCACATAATGGGATTGAAGACAACTCGTCCCATGGTTTCATACATTCACTCAGCCTCTCAAGCTTTGCTTCATCTCTCTGTCTCCATCCATTAGACTTTTTTGTCTGTCTGTCTGTGTGTCTCTGTCTGTCTCGCTGTCTTTCTTTCTGTCTGTCTGTCTGTCTGTCTGTCTGTCTGTCTGTCTGTCTGTCTGTCTGTCTGTCTGTCTGTCTCTCTCTCTCTCTCTCTCTCTCTCTCTCTCTCTCTCTCTCTCTCTCTCTCTCTCTCTCTCTCTCCCTCCCCCCCATTTTTTTGTCCAAATATAAAGAGAAAAAGAATAGAAATAATCATTGTATCCTTTGCCGTTCATTATATTTTTGTTACTCAATTAACAACAATAGCAAAAACAACAAACACTAAAAAAACGATTCTAACAATAACACCAATGTGAGACTTAGAAAATGGACTTAAAAATAATACGCATAATGCAAACGGTATCTTAATACTCAGTTTTCTTGGAATAATACATTACTAGCTAGAAAGTATCTAATAAGATTTTTATGGCATATAATCACTTCAAACAAATTAAGATACCGCAGTCTATGCATATAACTCAGTATTTACCTAAAAAAAAAGCCTGAAAAAGTAACTTTGTCTTTAAAAAAATATAACGGATTAGTAACTAAGAGAACTGACGGCTAGCTTAAAAGCAAAGAGCCACTATCATTTTATCCTTGATTTTCATTGGTTTCAAAATATCTGGAAAGAGAAAGTTGGGAAATGTTTTATATTTCAGGTATCGCATAATCTTAACGTTAAGTTTAATTGCTCAAAAGAAGAGGGAAAAAGGTGGAATTCGCAAGATGCAGTATGGGTTTGAAGTTATTTCCATAAAACTTAAGACTTGAATTTACTTCGCGGATCCGTTTCTTACATTACAAGCCATCCATTTTTGCAAGATAATATTATGTTTTAAATTCTAGAATGACATTAGTAAGAATAAAAAGCTAATTTTATAAGATTCAAATCTATGTAAAGGTCATTTCACACATTCCATAATTTCAGGAAAGAACAGAATTAGATGATTACCCATATTTAATGTGTGTCAAGGTCACCACTCATCGCCTCGTTCCATCCAATTTATTTCTGTTCAAAAAGGTGAATGTGTCTACAAGGCGTGCAGTAGATGTGACCATCACCTTTTTCCAAAGAAACGTACGGAAATAAATCTCACTCAACAATCTTATGGACATGTTATTATCATTGATTGATAATCTGCTTCCGGGCCTTGTAGCAAACCTTGCCTTTTCGAGATGCTTAATGCACGGCAATATTGCTGGTACACCAACAGCCATAACATGATTACATAAAAAATATGATGCGTCACTGTTTTCATACAGTTGACTGACTAGAGCATAAAAATGGCAGTAAACAAATTACGATAATTTTATAAAAACAAGTTGAAGTCTATTTATAGATCGTTTGAAACGTTCCAGTCATTGATATTAAAAGAAAAGGGTAGCTGTGAATTTTCGCAAAGGCTATGCTCCTTCAGAGCTTTTTGCGGAAATCCAAATCCTTTTGATAAGCCTTGAGGACCTTTAAATAGATCAAGAAAACACAGTTCTAGATTATTACCATATTAGACATGTAAGCTCTGCATTGTATTTAGTCATTGTCGTTATCAATATGCAGCTGAACATTGTGGAAGAATTCATAATGATAGAATGCTTACTCTGGACATTAAATTTGCAAACATTCCTCCGTGTTCATCGCCGCCGTACTGTGTAGGAGAACTATGAGCACCTGAATAAGTTCTAGAATGGGCTACAATCCCTGCTGTGAATACAAATAAAGGTTTCCCTCTTGTCAGAAATCAATCGCCGCCTAACCAAGTGTGCGTGACGGCAATCAGAAGACTACCCTAGTGGAGCAGCCGTTGTCAGCACCGATCCTTAGCTGGTGCTCCCGAGCCTTCAGTCTCAGCGAGGCGATACTGGAGGTTCTGACGTCACCTTTGCCAGAGTCCAGTAACTCTCTTGCAGGCTCTTTGTCTTCCGGTTGGGGCGGCCCTGGTTCCGGGGACAGCGGCAGTGAGATGCCTGGGCCGACCCTCAGCTTGCCCGAGTCGAAGTCGCGTGTCGGGGATGGTGTGGAGGTACTGGACACTGACGCGCTGCGGGGGGTTGCGCTGTTGTGGTTGTTGAGGTGATTGTTATTGTTGCTGTTGATGTGATTGTTGTTGTTGTTGCTGTTGATCTTTATGCTGATGGCGCTGTTATCTGGGGGAGATACTGACTGCACTGGGGAGGTCGTGACGACTGAAGACGAAGATGCTGTCGTTGAAGACAGAGATCCATTGGTCATTTCCAGTAAGCCTTCTCTGGCTTTCAGTGCTGATGACGTCATACTGGCTAGTAGATGCTGGAAAGAACCGGGCGGGGGCAGGGTCAAAGACAAGGGACCGAACGACCTAACCACGCCCCCTCCGACGCCTGTCAGTCCCTGGGGCGGGGTCAAACCTAGCGTGGACAACCCCGGTGGACCATAGAAGCCGGATACAGCAGCAGCCGCGGCGGCCACGGGCGGGAAAGCTTGTCCCAGGTGCGCGGCCGAGTGTAGGCCGTAGCGGGACATGAACGTGTGCTCGTACGTCTTCAGCAGCAGGTCCGAGTAAGACGTGGTATTCTGGGACGGCTGATGGCGAGCGTGATGATGATGATGGTGATGCTGGGGGTGCGGGTGTTGATGATGCTGTTGGTGGTGGTGGTGGTGGTGATGGGGATGATGATGCTGACTTTGATGTAACCCGACGGGGGACTGGAGAGGATGATGGGAATGGTGCTGACTGGGCTGAGAGTGTTGGGACAAAGCGTTGTGTGGAGGCGGAATGATGCCTCGGGCTGTCAAGATCCCGAACCCGGGGTTGAACGGGGAGAAAGGATGGCTAGCCGCTCCCACTTTCTCTTTCTTTCTCCACTTGGCGCGCCTGTTTTGAAACCACACCTGAAAAAAAAATTATAGAATTGGTTGATTTATTGTTTGGTTTTTGACGAGCCCTAACACCTTAACTTATGAACTCTTCAAACATGTCTGAGCCTTACAGATTGATTACAGCCGAGACGTAACACCTTAACTTATGAACTCTTCTAACATGTCTGAGCCTTACAGATTGATTACAGCCGAGACGTAACACCTTAACTTATGAACTCTTCTAACATGTCTGAGCCTTACAGATTGATTACAGCCGAGACGTAACACCTTAACTTATGAACTCTTCTAACATGTCTGAGCCTTACAGATTGATCAGAACCTCGGCCAAAACTCATCTATCAACTTCTCGGCTAAAAATGAAATGGGTGACCAAGAAAATCTCAATGTAAGAGATATTACATAGCAATCGATAATATTAAAAAAAAATGCAACAGTTGTCTCTGTATAAAAATAATATGAAGTTTAAAATTAATTGGCCATAATGCAACAAACTTTTTGCACCAAACCTCCTTGCCCTTTTCCAATCTACCATGTCTAAATTTCGACAAAAGTATCTGTCACATACTGCACCGAACAGCAGCTAATCCGAACCTCACCTCTGTGAACGGTGAAAAAAAATACAATTCTGTAATCCTCAAAGCAACTCTTCATTAGATACGGAGACAGAAAAGTTAGCTTATTTTCATGTGATCTCTAAGTAAAAATGTGCATGTATTTACTTCTATCTTTTGGCTTCCGACATTCCTTCATTTTTCTTACATTTGAGTATAATGATATTAAAAACTTTGGATGTTTCGAGGAGAAAAGTTGCCCAGAAATTAAACCAGGCTCTCACAATACGGGCAAACTTCTTTAAAATGGAGATTATGATTGCTCTCTAGATAAAGGTGTGTTTACATGTAGCAGTTTGCAGCTAGCTACACCATCCCACAAAATGGCCTGACGTCACAAGCAGCAAATCATGTTGCTAGTAATTTGTGGAGAGCAGCAAATCTTCCAATTTTATTGGTATGTTTACACGAAGCGATTTGCAGCAAGCCGCAAAAATAGTTTTATCGTGTTGTCGTAGGTCAAAGGGTGCCTGGGTAGTAGTAAAAGTAAAAACACAAATACAAAACAAAAACAAAACACAACAAAAACACAACAAAAACAAAAAAAAACAAAAAACAACGAAAACAACAAAACTTTAAAACCTTCTCTAAGGTTGGCAGTAAGCAGGCGTGGCAATCATTGAATAATCAATTATTTCTTTGTTTTTTTTGTTTTGTTTTGTTTTTTTTTGATAGATTTAACAGACGTTTATCGCGGTATCTCCCCCCCCCAAAGGAAAAAAAAACCCCGTATTTATGGTCGTAAATGCCGATGGTAAGGAGCTTAATAGCTAAATACGTGGAAATATAATTATATACAAGAACAGATTCCTAACTATATAGATAATAAAATCAGTAAAAAATTTTAAACCAAAGATGATTAAACCAGAATTAAACGGCGAAAGTTACAGGATTTTTTTTGCCCTTATTTCATTTTTTCCTCCTCGTAGCATTTTAGTTAAACCATATCATGTTTAAACCACAAGGATCATTACAGTCCCTTCAGATTCGGTTTAATCATCTCCTCCTGAAAATTAATGGGAATTTAAAAAAAAAAAGAAAAAAAAGAAAGATAAAATATAGATAGATATATAAATTTTAGATACTTCAGTTGAAACGAAGAGGGAAAAAAAATTATGAAACAAATTGAAAGGAAATTGGTAGAAAGATTGATAGAGAGATAGATTAAGGATATAAAAAATAGCAAGATAATAAAGAAAGATAAGAAGAATAAAAGGAAAAGAAACAGAGAAAAGGGGAGCATTAAAGCAGGTAAGAAAAGATAGAGAGAAACAAAGAAATAGAGAGAAAGAGATAGAGACATCGATAGATAAAGAGTAGAACAGAAAAAAGGAAAGACATGGAGTCAAAAATTTCGAAGTAATTGAATGTTGCTACGGGACTTTTCCACTCTAAACTTAGTCAGAAGCAAGTAAAGTTAGCCAATTTTGTAAATCCAAATTTACTTATGAAGTATTAAAAAAAAATTCCATCACCTTGATTCTGATTTCAAATAAATTGGGATCTATAAATTGCGGAAAAGAAGTTCACTTCTCGCGGAGCTGTAGCCTTTTAATAAGCCGTTAAATGATCTTTAAATAGATTACAAAATAAGAATTAGCTGACTTTTCTTATTAAATCTCTATTGCTGTCCTCCTCTTTAATTATGAAAAACAATAAGAGTGATTTAATCCCAAAAGAATGCAAAGCCCTTTCAGTCGATTGTAGAAGATTGTACCCGACTCTGCTCCTTGTAAATCAGTAAACACATTCCTCAGAGTTTGGCCAGTCTGCTTCAGTTGGGCTGAATTTTCCTTTCTGATCTGAATAACTTCTCGAAAGGTGAGAGTTAATAATCAGCACACAAAGTGCGTCAATTTGCCAGCCCACCTCATTCAACACTGAAGTCAGAGAATGCGCAAAGAGGACACCCGAAACTCTTTTATTAATTAGAGAGACTTGAAATGCCTTCGTCCTCTTTACATACAAGAAAATCTCAGCGCATTTTCATACGGCGTAATTTGGTGGGAAAGATTGTTAAACCTACAGAAGCGAGCAATGAGAAAAGCAAACATTGTCCGATGTAGATATACATCTAAAACGCGGGTGTAGATCGTTCAGGCGATGTTGAAATACCGTACAGCATTTCTCTGAGAGAGCGCAGCCGCAGAGAGAGAGAGCGAGACACAGCGAGCCATCGAAACAGCTCTATTTGTTTTACATTTCTGGACAAAAAGCGACTACAATAGTGTCAAATAAAACCCTTAAAAGGACGGTAAACTGGACAAACGAAAGGGAGATCAGTCGCTTTACCCAATCTCTCCGCCTCTCCTATCTTGGTGATCACTTCTGCAGGCTTCTCCAAATATAGCCTCCGCGCTCCCGCCCACCAAAAGATATCTGGAATCATACGCCGCTAAACTCGACCGATTAAATAACTATGAAATATTTAACCAAATCACAACCGAGCTTTGTTTAGTCGTGTTCATCACTCGCTGGTCTTTAGAGATTTCCAAACGAGGACAGAAAAGAACGAAAGGAGGGTAAAAATAACCCCAAGACTACGGAGCAGAAAAAAAAAATAATATTTGACCAAGAAATATTAGATTTGTATTAATGGTGGTTAATTAGAGTTTTGCCGGGTCGCTTGTATTGCTAGATTGCCGTGATAGTTTGATCCCAGCGCTTTGATACCGTCACGCTCAGTCAATACGTGGCCTAATAAAACGGGCAGATCGTCTGTCGGCGATAACATCAACAATGGAGAGAAGAAACGGCTCAAGGTACTAACAGGGAGAGTTAT
Organism: Elysia crispata; assembly: GCA_033675545.1. Lineage (NCBI taxonomy): Eukaryota > Metazoa > Mollusca > Gastropoda > Plakobranchidae > Elysia > Elysia crispata. The sequence goes on from JAWDGP010001753.1 coordinate 22,878, forward strand.
CACTTAACCTACGCAAGATTTCTATTACATTTTTATTTTTTAGAATTGCAGTAAATAGTGAACAACTATATGAGGGCTGAACACTTCTTCCAGATTGAATGGAGTAAAACGGAGAGAAAACAAAACGAAACTGAAAAAAGCAGATATATTTGGAAGGGTTATAAGTGCACTTCATACTTAAAGAGCTCAAGACAGGTGAACTCTTCCGTTTGTGAAGAGCAAGAAAGCCGAAAAAACTCCTTAAATCTGAAGCTTCAAAGATTTGGCCACCAAGGAGTAGCTCGGGTTTGCTTTCCCTTCAGAAACCAAAAACGCCATTGGCAGGAATCAATTCAGTGTGGCGAACAATGGTTTCAAGAGCAAAGGTAAATTAAACTGAGTTTTGCAAACGAGGAGATAATGTTTCGTTGTATAACGATTGCTTATCACGGGCTTTATCGTTGTCGGTGAGATCCGAGATGACAAAAACTGACAAGCGAATTATGAAACAAGAAATGAGCTACGATGTCGAGACCACATGAAAAGTTTTCACAAGACAGCTTTCTAATTGTGCTTGAACTTCGGTGCTCACAATGGACAATAATTTAGTACTCGTATTCTGAAACTCAAATATACATGTAACACTAAATGTGTAGTTTGCTGTGCACCGAGTAATGTAATTGAATAACGTATTTATGTCTCTTTTATCATTTACTGTTGGTACGCTAAGTAGAGTTATGGGAAAGCAAAAAAAGAGAGAGAGAGAGAGAAAGAGCGAGAGCGAGAGAGAGAGAGAGAGAGAGAGAGAGAGAGAGAGAGAGAGAGAGAGAGAAAGAGCGAGAGAGGGAGAGAGAGAGAGAGAGAGAGAGAGAGAGAAAGAGCGAGAGAGAGAGAGAGAGAGAGAGAGAGAGAGAGAGAGAGAGAGAGAGAGAGAGAGAGAGAGAGAGAGAGAGAGAGAGAGAGAGAGAGAGAGAGAGAGAGAGAGAGAGAGAGAGAGAGAGAGAGAGAGAGAGAGAGAGAGAGAGAGAGAAAGGAAGAACCTCTATATGCTTTGATTTCTAGTCAAAAACTTATTTGCTTTTGCAAAAATTCTGCAAAATCAGGCTTGCTTTTGGCTTGACTAATTAGGACGAGATATTGATCAATTGTCTCAATATATCATGATAATTTGTGTTTGCGGTGGTCACGACCATTATTCACTTTTTTTTTATTGCAACATTAAAACACTCATTATAGCTATTAATATACTCGTTGATGGTGTTTATATGACACAATTCATGGTGTTTCTTTATCGCGTTGTTACAAACCAATTACAAGAACTGTGTAATTCTACTTTTTAGTTAAAGCATGATCAATATTGCTTATACAGAGAGAACCAACAAAAGAATAATTGGCTGGACATTAATTTGATCTGTCACCCATGATCGTGCTGGCTTATCACACGACCTTGATCATTACAAATTTGAATCTCGAAAGTAAGCAGTTGTATTCGTCTGCACCTATTGCGGCTCTGTAAGGTTAATCACTTGAAAAGAGTGGATTGTCCAGGCATCAATAAAGTCACCAGTCTCTGTAGGTCCTGACCTGTAGGTTAATCACTTGAAAAGTGTGGATTGTCCAGGCATCAATAAAGTCACCAGTCTCTGTAGGTCCTGACCTGTGGAGTGTGAATTGTCCAGGCATCAATAAAGTCACCAGTCTCTGTAGGTCCTGACCTGTAGGTTAATCACTTGAAAAGAGTGGATTGTCCAGGCATCAATAAAGTCACCAGCCTCTGTAGATCCTGACCTGTAGAGGTTGGATTGTCCAGGCATCAATAAAGTCACCAGTCTCCGCAGGTCCTGACCTGTAGAGGGTGGATTGTCCAGGCATCAATAAAGTCACCAGTCTCCGCAGGTTCTGACCTGTAGAGGGTGGATTGTCCAGGCATCAATAAAGTCACCAGTCTCTGTAGGTCCTGACCTGTGGAGTGTGAATTGTCCAGGCATCAATAAAGTCACCAGTCTCCGCAGGTTCTAACCTGTAGAGGGTGGATTGTCCAGGCATCAATAAAGTCACCAGTCTCTGTAAGTCCTGCCAGCAGCTGGGGCAGGCGGCTCATGAGATAGACACGATGTAACAAATTTGGATGTAACACTCACCTG
>JAWDGP010001753.1:27500-52500 GCA_033675545.1 Elysia crispata
GTTAAATAAATATCGTGCTTTAAGAATGGTCCTGGTTAAAAAGAGATATGAAAGTATTTACGTTCCGAAAAAAACCAAAACGATATTGGTTCCAGATGAAAGATATGCAGCGCCATTCATTAAAACCTAAAATTTTCTTTAAAGCTTTAAACATCGACTGAAATATAGCGGTGTGAAATTTGTGTATCCGCCATCTTGTTAATTCCGAAAGAACTACAAACACAAGGGCGGCACAAGTAACACAAAGTGTCTCGCAGCAAAGAGTCAATTTGCTGCGGGCTTTTAATCGGCGGGAGGGCAAATTTAATTCCGAGGTCCACCGGATCTTCACTGGCCTCATCGTTTGGTTGGGTCATTTCAGCTGAGCTGTGTACATTACCGCAGCGCACGGTATGAGAGGAAGAAAGAGGCGTTCGCGTCAGAAATCGGATTTTCCCGCAACCCGGCGATAGGGCTAAAACAAAGGGACTGAGAGGGGAAACAAGTTAATGTTCTTGATGGGAGAAAAACAAACTTTCACGCTGTGGAACTGAACGCAGTAATCTCGAAGTGCAGGGCTAGCGACAGTGCCATGTCTGCTGTCTCCTGTCTGTCTCGCTAGCTCTGTTGAGAGTCCCAGATATGCTGGCCCAGCCTCAGGTATGCTTAACACCTCCACGACAGCGGCCAGGAAGAGGGCAGTGTCTCAAATGTTGCACTCTGTGTCAGCTGCGAACAGTGTGCGTGCTGCAGGCTGGGAGAAACAAAGCAAGCAAACAAAACTGGATGGCGACTTTCGGGTTCTGATGTGACAGCCCAGCTTCGAACTGTCTTTGTTTGCCGCGTCGTTAAACGATAATCTTGGATGAGATTTTATTGTTGTCGCCTAAGTTGGCCGAAAGCATCGACTAATAATCCAGTTTGGATGAATTCTTCAGCTTGTTTAACATCCCGGTCATCTGTCTCAGCCTCATCCAGAAAACAGCCAGCATCCACGCTCGTGTTAAAACTGGTTTAACGTCACGTTTTGTATAACTAGAAACCAAAGTCGCAGAAACAAGGGTGGGATGCGTCATGGTCAGAATGAAGTCTTCCTATTCTTGTATATTCGAAGTCATCGTATCACAAATTGAATTTAATTGCAAAAGATTGCAAAAGAACCCCCCCCCCTCCCAAAATAAAAAAAAAGAAACAAGCAAAATCAAATAAACAATAACAATAACAAAACAAACAAACAAACAAACCAAAAAACAACAACAAAACAACAAAAATACAAATGAAAATTAACAAGAAAAAAAAAACAAAGTAGAGCAACAAAACCAAACATCTCTGAAACTCGTCCTAATGATAACATAATAATTATATTCTATTAGTAAACGAAACACTGAATTACTTTCTGCCATATCCGACTTAACGCAGCAGGCAGCCAACTCAGAGATTCTGCAGCCCCCGATTCTCCACGACCTGCACTGGTTTCTCGGGCGGGAAGAACAACATTTTTTTTTCCCCAATTACCAATTCATCCAACATGTCCCAAATAATGCTTCTCCATCTTGGATTACTAATTGCATCGGGGTTTTCCCGATCGTCGAAGTATATGTAACGTTTTTAAACGTCTGCTCGTCTGCTCGTCTGCTCCGGACCTGAGTTGACTAATCTGACCTGCAGGAACCCGAGTTTCCCTCGTGACCTGTTTTCACCGGGTTGTTAGCGGAACTGCTCAGTGTGGCCTCATCCAATTGTCGGCATGCTGAGGACCTAATCTGTTGGCACTCTTCAGACTCCGAAAGGTGAAGAAATGGCTGCGATTCACTAACATGAGTTCGAAACAAAAATACAAGGCTAGCTTTGCTCCGTTTATCTGTGTTTGCGCATGCTCGTTTGTGCCGGGACGGACGGCGCGAAGACAAAGAAATTATGTTTAATCGGGGACCGAGGAGGTGGAAAAACAGTCGCCAGTTTTTCAGTTGGGCCGTGATCGACTGTTGGGTGAGGAGGACGTAGTTTGCTTGAGAAATGAGAAGGATGATACACACACACACACAGACGGTGAAAGAAAAGGCAGAGTGGCTGAGAGTAAGAGACATAGACGAACAAAGAAAAAAAATTTAAAAAGTGAGAAAGTAAAAGAACGAGAGGAGGGAGGGTGTGGGGAGAGAGAGAGAGAGAGAGAGAGAGAGAGAGAGAGAGTAAAAGAAAGAGAGTGACTGAGATAGAGAGGCAAGTAAAAAAATCAAGGAAACAAAACAAAACAAAAAATAAGGGAGATAATAGTAATCAAGAAACAAATTAAATTGCCCACGGAAGAATTCACACTGGACAGGATAAATAGAAAGAAAGGTGCAAAACATATCACAGTAACATGCGGACAGACAGACAGACACACAAACATGCACACTCGTAGCTGCAGAACTGATAGACTAAAAAAAAAAGAAATAAAGAGTGAAATAGGATAAATAACGGTAATTTGCGCAATGAGGTCCAGTGACAGATCTGCCCAAAATATTTACATTTTTAGCATTGCATCGACAAACAAGGTGGCCATCCATGACTCAGTGTGAAAACCAAGATAATATTATAAATGATTTTCTGATGTATCTGTTTATAATTTATTAATTTATTCATATAATCAGTTGGGCTTTTTTTAAAAGGAAAAATGGCACCCTTTCGAGCAACGGGACTTCAAATGAAAACTGTTGAAAGAAGATTTAAGGTCATTTTCACGAATTCGAGGTTGTTTTTCGCATATTATTTTCGCATATATTATTTATATGTGGATCATTTCTCTCTTTGTATCTAAGATAGGGGTCAATTTGAAAGAAATTCCAAACACTCTTTAAATTATTAATGGTTAGTTTAACATAACGTCTCATAAGGCTCCCTCAGAGGCTTATGCTGAGACAAAGCAGTGTGTAGGGAGGACAGGAAGTTAGAGGAAGTTAGAGGAAAGGTCAGATCGCGGTGCGCACACTGACTGGTGATACTCGGTATTCTAAATACAGATTTTCAAATCATCCGCGGGAGGTACTTGTAAGAAATCAAACAATTTTGATGGAAACACAGAAAAACAAACATGATGACAACTAGGATGAATTTGTAAAAGGAGACTTAGGCGAAGAGACATTTAATGAGTGCAAAAAAGCAACGTCCACTGTTGACCTTCTGATGCGATTTTGATTGGGATAAGATATGGCAACAAGCGGTGGGCGTCGCTTCATTAATAACGCTAGCGTTTTTGTGCTTCCACATTTTTAATTTAGCCTAGATTTAGTAACTCAAATAAGATTTGTGATGTGACATAAGATTTTAAAATTACAAGTTTAGGGTATCGTCAGTCTTTTTAAGGAAGATATGCAAACCTCGATTTCCTTTTAGCAAGAAAAACCTCTTATTAAATCTTTCTATATCTTTTGAAGAGAAAAATGAAACCTAAAATATAATTAATTTTACCAACATTGCAAGGACTTTTATTTCCGAGCCACTTAAGTAACTATCCAATAAATCCATGAGTGTGCGATGTAAGCGTTTTTTCACACTTAAAAGTTTGCATTTTAAGTCAAGAACTTACTTCTCATCGAGAACAAGAAGGCAAATTAGTCAAATTAGAACGAAGGAGATAAAAAAATAAGTCGTCCGCTTTTCGCAAAGCCTGAACTTTCTCTGTATCTCCCTGGCGAATTTCGCTTAAATATTACAAAAAATTATACAAAACATAACGGTGTATTACGAAGGTATATGAAGCATTCTCGTAGTCGAAAAGTTTAAAAGCCGTTGAGTCCTTTTTTATTTTATCATTTCGATGAGCACTACATTTATAGAAGCAATTAAAATTATCTTAAATAGTACGCGAAATCTAAAACATATCAAAAGAGCTGCTTTGGTAAAGAAAAAAATCTAAGGGAAGCGATCTACAGGGCAGTTCGTCAGATTAAAACTGCGATTTTTGCAACATGTTTACATTTCGCCACGATTAGTGAATAACTTGACGGTTTTTGGGAAACGAGATTTACTATTCTGGCTTTTCCCCTCACAATAATAACAACATTATAAAGCATCTTATTTAGACAGATTTTGGCATTGTTTAATGAATTGTTTCCAAAGGTAGAATTTCCGACAATGTCACAAAAAGATAAATTCTAGCAATAAAATTCACCCCAGAACATGACTCTATTAAAAATGTTACCTATTTTTTTGCGTTTAATCAACAATAATGGAGACAATGTTAGCTCTCTGACTAGATCATCTAATGTCTGGGTTGGATCCCATCTTATTATCCCTATCATTGGCTGGGCAAGCAGCCACCGTCTCTACTTGAAATCCTTCCGAAAACTGAAAAAGATATGAAAGTATCGACGACCTGTCTTTGACTAGGAAGGAGAAATAGATTAAGCGAAACAAAGCTGAAAAAAAATGTTTATGCCTTCACACAACATACCTTGTAAACACATCCGGGTAGTGTGTTTTCTGGAAAGCTCTTTCGAGCTCTTCTAGCTGGAAACTGGTGAACGTTGTCCGGTAGCGTCTCTGCTTCCGCTTCCCATAGTCCTCTAGCTCTTTGTCTTTGTCGTCTGCTTCCAGCAAGTCCTCCACGCTCTCGTCCCGCCCCACTGCCCGCCTGGGAGGGGACTGCATCTCCTGCTTGATGTCCAGGTCGTGACTCCCCATGAGATGCTCGTCTGTTATGGTCGCATACTTTCCCGCTGCAGGCTCGTGGTTTCTACGTGAAACCTCCTCCCCGTCACTGGCTGCAGATGGAGACAGACCTCTGTTCATGATTCTCTCTTGCTCAGCCTTCAGGAGATCAGACACGCTGCGTTCAATGAGGTCATTCCTCGCCTTCTCATCGTGTCTGCATTCAACATCGATCAGCTCTTCGATTTTATCTCTCTCCTCCTCTTCTTCTTCCTCCTCTTCAGAGCAGCACTCAGAACTGCTCCTGAGACAGCCACTTGCCGGTCTGGCGTGGCCCGGTCCACCCACCTTACACTGATGGTATTGTGGCTGAGGGTAAGGACCAGGACTTCCCACAGGACTCCCCGCATCCGCTCGATCAAACTTAATTTCTATCATGTTTATTTCTTCTGGCAACTCTCTATTTACACATTCGTTTTTGTCGGCTGGAGTTATTTTCCCAATATCCGCCTTGATCAGCGGAGTGGCTGCCCTTAGGCCAGCTAGGGCAGGTGACGCTTGCAGCGCTGAGTTGCTCCCCATGAGTTGCCTCCCCGTCGGCGAATTTCCGGTTTCCGGAGCAAAGATGGCGGCTGTTGCCGAGTCACTCAACTTCCTGTTGGGGTTTCCCGTGGTCTTTGTCCTCGAGTCTAACAGAACAAAAAGAAAGGTGGAAAAAATATTGTATTCCTATAGATTAATCCATTAATTATTCACTCATAGCCTTCACTATCTCATTTACACTCATTTAGGTTTTAGCTCCAAGCATTTTCTTCCATTTAGCTTTCATTAAGAGAATAAAAATCTGTATATTCGTTTTTTCTTTTGTTTGTTTGGGGGAATTACTTCTGACAATTATCTAAACCACTTGGCAAAATGAGTAAATGTGATTGCTTGATGATGTCAAGTTTAAAACCTAACTATGGTGGGCAGCTGACTACTCGTCGGTGTTAGATAAAAATGCAAAGGAAAAATAAAGTACTGAAACACTTTCTTTTACCTGACATAAGATCTGTAGTAAAATTAAAAGCAGCATTTAGGGCTTCACTTTCGGTTGACTAATTTCCGCTTTATTTCATTTTTTCATGCCATTTATCACTTCAATTCTTAATGATAGTTTGACGCGGTGCTTGTGTAGAGAAAAGGCCCGAGGAAAAAAAGTGCCATTATTTTGTAATTTCCGTTAGTTTGAGTCATCATTTCAGGTTTATCCTCTTAACAAACGTCGAAAAAGAAAATATACGTACAATCCCTTCGACATATTATGACACAGTAGTGGGTCAAGATCACAATTGTTCCAGGCAAAACATACATTTCTATTAGAAATTAAATAAATCGATTAATAACTAATTTCTTTCAAAATATTTAAATCGCTGGTAGCGACGGCTTAAGAAAAGGCTTTCAAATCATAAGGGTATTTTATTTTTAAATCCAAAGACAAAGCATCGTCAATAATGCCACTATATCGATCTTTTCATTGTTGTCCCTCAACTAAACAGCGCTTTTTCAAAAATAAAATAATAAAAATAAAAAGACGCATAATAGATACAAGCTAATGCTTGATAGAACTCCTGCAAAGGAAACTAATACCGGTTCAATACCCAGAATCCCACCTTTTTTCCGCCTCGTGCAAACGTTTCTGATCGGGTTTAATTAGATTACTCGAGTCTGTCACCAACAAAAGGCGCGCAAACGACACATTGTGTGCGCGCGCATTGTCTTCAGCTCGACATTTTCAACGACCGCCTGTATTGATATGCCTTTTGTGAAAGCATAAAGTTATAATACTCTCTGGTGCATAACTGTTTGATCTGCTTAATGGTATTGTTTCACAGTTTCCTTAATCAAATATTCGAGCTATATTTCTCCTACTGCTTGCTTTTTCTTGATCGAGGTTCCTGTTAAGGGTAACTGACTATTATCATCTGCATTATCAGGTCGTTTATTGTTTGTTCCCTGTGTCGTTATCTTTAGTTTTTTTTCTATTTACACACCCGGGCAACGCGTACTTTTTTACTATCACTTCACCTTTAAGATTTTTTTCTCTCTATTATTATGTCTCTTTCTCATTTTTTGATCAATTGAATTAATTTTAAAGTTTATATAGCCTTACTGGTTCTTAACCATTTTTTTTTAAATCCCATGATCAGGTATGTCTATACCACTGGTAAGGCCCTTAACTCACCCACTATCAAACATATGACTCGAACACAACCTGACACTTCTTAACAAAACAATATCACAACGAATTTCCAAGAGTATTTTTTTTCTTCTTTTTTTTTCTATCAAGATGTATGACGCTGTCATAACAAGTGCTTCCAAACAATCATTAACTTATCGCCCCTTAAAAGCGAGTTACCGGACCTTTACAGACATGACATACTGACTCATTTCGACCCTTCTTACTAATGACTGTTATTTGCTATGAAAAAAAAACCTCTTGAACCAAATGTGAAAACCTCGGCTGAGGTAGACTCATACATTCGACAAACTTCGTTGCAAGGAAGTACTAGTGATAGAACCAAACCCCTATTCTTTTTAACGTGTTTAGAGGCAACAGTGATGTCACACAATTTGAAACCATCATACCATTTTTTTTATAAAGTTTCTCTAGTTACGTCGCTTTAGCTGCGTCAGGTATACATGGAGAGATGAATAATATGAGACCCCTGCAATCATCACACTCGATCTACACTCTCCATTTTGCAATTGAAAATCTGAAAATATCAGGGTAAGTGGAAAAACCGGAAATCAGATAGCGTTTATCATAAATTACTACTTTTATGATTTCCTTAATATATCGGTCACTTTCTGGCGCGAAAGGTATGAGAACAAGTTTAAAAGATGCAGAGGGAAGAGAAGTATTTAGACGGTGAAATTCCTCAAAAAACCCCAAAATGGAGTTGCGACCGTTTGCAATGCAGCCTCTGATGCGTCTCTCAGCCTTTGCTGAAGAAGATTCAAATAAAATAGTTTTTTTTTTATTATTAAGGACAGAGAGCTTACAGGTCTAGGCAAGAAAAGAAGCGAAATAGGGAGAAATGATGTGATGTCGGTTCTAAACAATCTCAGAGCAAACAGTGTCCAGACGTTATGACGTTTAACCTGTTTCAGCTGTTACATCAAGTTGTGAGTTCTCTTCCCAAAAGGTCGTGACCCTCACTGACCTCATGCTTCTGAATGTACTGAGGACAGTTACTCGTTGATCGACAATAAGCGAAAGATTGTTTAAAACAAATAACTTAGCGCTGTCAAGGAGAAAATAGCATCCTTGATTTCCTTCCTACTCCACTAAACGTGATTATGTTTATGGAAATAAATAGGAGAAAACATTGACATGAACTTGTTTAGCCTTTGATTCCACCTGTATATATGCCAGTTTTCCAGGGAAAAGAAGTTTGACAAATAGCAACCCAAATCCTACTCTTAAGATAAACTGAGACCAGATCCTTAACAACTTACTCAAGCTTGCTTCCAATAAAATCAGATCATAATAATTAGATTGAGGAAAAAGAAGTCAGCTTATAACACTCCACGAACATCTCTAGAACAATATCAGGTTGAGCTTCCATATGGACTAAGGCATGTTAATCCACCCATTCATTTGCGTATAGACAGTTTTGTTTTTTAGGGAGTTTAACATCCATTAAGTGTCCCGAAGACTGAAAATTTGTGAAGAAGACAAAGAGGAGGGGAAAAAGACAAGAAATGAAAGAACGTGTCCCTAACCTAGACCTATTTCTAATCGTTGACCAGAACAGCTTCTGTTGTGTTGATTGAAACCCACTTTTTTCTGGTAAAGAAGCTAAAGAAATGACATTGAAGGGTGGAGTTGATGTAAAGAATTTCGCAAAGTGAAAAAGCTCGCTAGGCAGTCATTTTATTTGTGGATTTGTAATTTGCAATGACTTTCACCTTTTGCTTTGGGTGTTGATACCTGTTGATTCCAGTGCAAACATTTTGATCAACGTACTTTATTTTTTGATCGTTTGAATCAAAAAAGCTGAAAAACTAACCCTTGTAAAGACAATATTATTAATCTTAGGCTTTGACTTTATTTTCTTTGATTGATTGCTTGTTTGATATAGTCGGTGCATACTAAACAATAATTATCTCCAAACTTTTTGGTTGCCTACAAGACAAGGCCAGACGTGTAAGTTTTAGAACATGAGAGCTCAAACTCAGAGGGGCTTAGATTGAGGAGTTCGTGAAGATTTCAGAGCATCTCCAAATCTTCTCCACATCCTGTCGAGCTCAAAGACACAAAAATGTTAGTTGTTTTGTATAAACCACACTAATCCTGTGCAATAAGGTCGCCAGGAAGCCTCTCTTCATAATCATATACCTCAAAGAGCCTGAGGAGTGATAAACTCTAATCAACATGCTCTTTTCGATATTTTAACGTAACTAGGATTTTTTTTTCCTCAAAATTCTCATTCGGAGACAAATACTTTCCAGCGAGCCAAGGATAAAGCCAGTCTGATATGGATACGATTCCATCACTAAATGGCCTACTGGGTAGTAATCGCGGAACCTCTTTGTTGTTCAGTTACTGTTGTACAGTGGCTCTCTGGAACTCAGAGGTCTGTGGCTATACCGACTAACCCCCTCCCCCTCCCCCTCCCCTCCTCCCCCGGCTCTAGAAGCAATGAAGCTATAACTTGCTAGGACTGCGGAACAGCCAGATCTGCTTCAAATCGAAACAAGCGCTGTATCCGCCAAGCCTGTGAAAAGCAGGCATTCTACTTCTTTCTCTCTACTTCTATGGTCAAAACAATGAAAAAGCATTGCAAGGCCCATAATCTTGGGTCTCAGTAATCAAATTACCATAGCCCAAAGCAGAACTAGTTCTGAGTTATGCCACGAAGACATTGATAGTATTGAAAAAAAGCGATAACATCCATTGTCTCATTGAAAATTGGAATCGATCAAAACAAATGTCATTGAAACAAAAGAATCGATTCTAATTAAAGGCGATGCGGCAGAAAGACCGCTACAAAGGAAGTCCTAATTTTCTTCTAGTTTTTTCCTAATTTTCCAATACGTTATCGATTTTTCTTTCCAGCGATTAACTGATTGACTAGTAATATTATTTCTAAAGCAGGTCATTTAGACTGGGTCGGAAGGTGAATTTCAAAGATAGAAAATGCGAAGGTACAGTGTGTGTGTGTGTGTGTGTGTGTGTGAGTGGGTGGGTTTTGGGGGGGGGGGGAGAATGGGCAGGGAGATTATTTTGTGTTTTTTTAATTATTTCAACCCGCACCCTCTGATTTTTAATAATCTCTTGAGCATGATTACAAAGAATGAAGAATTTATACATCTATTTGCATATTTCTCTAGATCTTACAAATTGACCTGATTTGCATTTCAGGACCTAAGTTTGTCTCCCCAGTTGGCTAGACTGTATGATGTACTGTAGCAATTTCCTTTATAAGACTCGCTCCTCTTTCTCAGATTAGATTGTTCGTCGCTCACCTCAGGCCTGGTTGTTTGGTAGATCCAGTCCACTGCAAGGTGTCCGTCTTCATCCATTGTAACAGTGCGGCTCTTATCAGAAAAATTCGATAGCTCAAAAGATGCTCTATCAAATATTACGGGACTCGAACCGGCCAAGTACGCCCTCGTACAGAGACCAGGGAATGCGGTTTAGCATGCGACTAGCGTTTATGTAATGGGGACCAGCATCTGATGAAGTAGATTAATATAGCCAAGCTTTGTAAAGATTTTTTTACGCTTTTTGGGATTGTCACGGCTTTTCTTTACTCCACCAAGTTACGTTTTCAGGCCTACAATCTAACGAATGGGATCTGTTTACAGGCTTGAGGTGAATTAGAGAATGTGGACCTGCTTAGATTTATTAAGATGTGTGCGGATTCGGAAGAGGGTGGAAATAATTACACATAAACACACATATATATATATATATATATTTATATATATATATACACACACACACACACACACCAATCAGATTTTAAAGCTGTTTTCGCCAGAAAGGCCTAAAATGTTACACGTAAATCACATGACGGAAAGTTGGCTGTGTGCCAACCCCGCCCAGCAGTTTAACGATAACTCTTATGGCTGGCATCAAATTGGGGAAGATAATAAATTGTGTTATAGTTTGATCAGCTTTGTTTCGTCCATTACGCAGCGCGCATCAAAATTAATCAATCATCCCATCAGGTTTCGGCAAAACCCGTTAGCGCTGTTCTGTGAACAGGCCAGCCTACTGAACCCATCTCGTGTTTAACGCCTCTCGGAGAACGTTCAGTAAAGTGGCCGTTCACTAGATCAAATTTCCCTCTCCGCCCCGTGCGGCCCGCAGTGCTGAGCCGGTTCGCACGAGTAATGAACGTTAATAATTCATTAGACGCTTGCGGAGGGAAACAATCAGACAAGATCGACGTCTGCTAAGAGACAAGCATCGCTGTCGGCCATTTTGCTTTTTCTCTTTTCCCTTTTTAAACATGCTGAATCCTGTGTCCCTGCATTATTATCACAGACAGGACAGTGATAATCTAAAACAATATTAGGCTTTCGCTACTTCCTTCGCAAAAGGCTGCTCTAGAAAGGATAAATTATTTTAATTTTTGCTTCTTCTAAACAGAGGAGAAAAAAGAAATTAAACAGTAACTTATTGAGAGAAATGAAAAAAAAATTCTTTTCGATAAGAAAAAAATACAGCCACTGGAGGTAAAACCCAAGCTACTCATTGCTTTCTTGTGTGGCATAAACATTTTGCTTAACTTGTAAAGTCTGTTACTGTAAACTTGTTGACTCGTCCGATAATTATAAAATCTAATTGAATATGATTATGTCCGGTTTATTCCACAAATCATGATGTCAGAAGATTGATAGTGCCCTCTCGTTAATATCCTAGTAAATAAAAAACGGAAACGTTCAAAATCAAAATTTATATATTGTCGGTTTAAAAAAAAAATAAGACTCAAAGCAAATCACACCCTATTGTTATCACTCAAGCTGCTTGTTGTCCACTTGGTTCCCATACCACCGCATCCACAAGTTCTCGGTCTCGTCCTTTTCTGAATCTCTTTCCCTTTATTTGTCACTGACTGTTTGATCTGTCCATCTGTCTTTTTATCAATCTGTATGATATTATCTCTTTTTCTCTCTAATGTTAACATTCTGTCTTCGTTTGTCCTTTCATTTTTGTTTTTGTCTCCATTTGTCTCTATTTCTCTTGTTCTGTCTTTCCTCCCTGCCCTGTTCCCCAGATATATCGTTATCTCTGCCTCCATTTCTCTCTCTTTCTCTCTTGTTCTCTCTTCTGCCACCCTTCCCCTGTTTCCCAACCTGTTCCTCGGTTCCAACATTGGCGGGATCAATAGCTCACAAACAAATCCCCTTACGGAGCTCAGTGTCTCCAGACAAGATTAATCAAAGAAGCGATTAGCCTTGCCATGGCGCTCACCCGATCATGTTACTCAGCGACAAAACAGATCTCTCTCTCTCTCTCTCTCTCTCTCTCTCTCTCTCTCTCTCTCTCTCTCTCTCTCTCTCTCTCTCTCTCTCTTTCTCACTCACTCTGTCTCTTTCTCTCTCAATCTGTCTCTCTCTCTCTCTCTCTCTCTCTCTCTCTCTTTCTCTCTCTCTCTCTCTCTCACTCACTCTGTCTCTTTCTCTCTCAATCTGTCTCTCTCTCTCTCTCTTTCTCTCTCTCTCTCTCTCTCACTCACTCTGTCTCTTTCTCTCTCAATCTGTCTCTCTTTCTCTTCTCTCCCCCGGACGTAGAATGGATGCCTCGGGGAACTTAGGCCACTGATAAAATTATAAATAATATATTTTCTCTTTATCCACGCTTAAAAAATAAGCCCATTTTGTCTCAATCTTGTCTAAGCTTTCAATTATTTCTTTACTCTCTCTCTCTCTCTCTCTTTCTCTCTCTCGCTCTCTCTCTCTTTTCTTCTCTCTCGCTCTCTCTTTTCTTCTCTTCTCTTCTCTCTCTCTCCCCCCTCTCTTCTCTCTCCCTAATCATACACATCCATTCAAATTGTGCATCTCAGTTTCCCGACACGGGACAATTTCTTTAAACCCTTGGCATCCGATCGCCCTGCCTGAAAAAAAAAAAAAAAAAAAAAAAGAATCTGAGATCTGAACGTGGACAAAACCAGCAGTTTTTACACTTTCCTCTAATTTTATCTTGGCATGTTTCCAAAAATCCGTTGAGATATTATGTTTTCCTTTCTTTAGCCCTGATGGAGTAGATTAAAAACAAAGCGGTCATTACCAAGAGGCCTCTCCATAACCTAACGTTTGACAGAGGCGGTGAGAGCTAAGCTATCCTTCCCTAGAGGCTGGTTAGTTCAGCTTTTCTTTTAATAGATCTATACCAGTCAAAACGACCTTAAACAATTTAATGAAATATTTTTAGCTAGTGCCTGATAAGTGCGTCCATATATCCTTTACACTGATTTTCATGGGGATAATGAAGGTGATTTTATGTAAAAAAAAAAATGTTAGGGTTGTTTGTTGTTTAACGTATCCTTTCCAAAACAAAGTAATCTCAGGTGTTTTTGCATAGGCCTATCGGTGGTAAACTTAATACCCCCGTCGGGCAGGGCAAAACTGACCAGATGAGGCTTTAAACTCGCGTGCCGGCCAGTGTGGGGCTTGTTACCCGCGAGAAAGGCCAGTGTATAGATGTCAAGGCGGAGGATCCAACCCAACGGCCACAGTGAAAGCATAGATTTTCATTAGATAAAGTTGGGAAAACTCAAGGTAGGATTGGTTATGGTTGTCTCAACGAAAATGCCAAAGATGTTCGTTACAAACAGGGATTTTGGTCTTTTTTTTAATATTGAGGTGGGACTCATGACAAGGATGTCTTGACATACAGCGTAACTATGTTCACAATATTTAGTGATGTTAGGGATATTGGAAGAAGATACTGATAGTAGTGATATAAAAAAAAATATTAATTGAGTTATTAATTTATTGTGGGGAAATTGACGAGACGGACTGAAGTTTGATGCAAATGATCAGGTCGATGATTAGCGATGAAATAATTTAACAGTCTTATTGAAAAAAAAAACAGCAAAAGCAAAAAAACAAATAAACCATGGCTTTTGCCTTTATACGATCAGAATTCTCGTATTATATGTTTATAATTCTATTCACCTGTTGTATCTGTTTCGTTTTTCAGGTTCTTTGCATATCTTTAAACGTGTGCATTTCAGTGCAACAGAGCTAGTGTTATGTCCTCTATCAAGAAAACCATTCAAAGTTTTGTCTTTTAAATCCTTACGCAACTTAATTTGTGAAAAAGCAGCTGTGAGGTTCTCTAGGCACGAAAATTACAACGTTCCTCTGGTGACAAACCTCTAAAGGTCACGGAGATTCGGCCATAGTTCATCTCTCCTACCTTCCTCCCGAGTCTTCTGTTTGCTCGTTGCATGATTGCCGTTTGTGACGCCTCGACTGAAGGTCGAAGTGATAGTGGCCTTGCAATGGCATGTAGACAACATCAACTGGTTTCTTTTGTTAGTAAAATACTCTTAATGGCGAGCAAATGAAAACGCCTGTCAATTCCTTGGGTGGACACTTTCAGAGATAAAAATAGAAAATGGTGTCACAATGTCTACGAAAGTTAATGAACAATTATTCAATTTATCCTTTATCTTTGCGTCATTTAAGTGAGTTCTTGGAAGAAAGCAAAAGTGGAACGACGGCCGCGATTCGCTAGTAATGTTTCGCTACCCCAGAACTTATTGAGATGAATGGCGAAGTTAACATACGCCACGGTTCAGGCTTGCTGTTTAACAGCGATTCAAGCTGAATGGAGTTTGTAGAACTCTTTGGAATGATTAGGGCGGACTGTGTTTGAGAACTGCACAGTTTTAACGACAGCGAATGGCGCGCTGTGAAAGATGCAGATAATAGAGACAGATAGAGAAACAAAACAGATGAGAAGACGTTGTCATAGAATGGACAGATCTGGAGCTTACATAATTATACCTTAGGATGGGTCGAGGACGAGATGACCTGGTCACGGGCCAATCAGTTCAAACTGTGAATTAAATTTTGCCTTAAAAAGTTTGTTTCGGATAATTCAACAGTTACTTGTGCGCAAACAGGGAAATGCAACTGTTTATTTTCCGCCCCAGAGACAACGTCTAAGTAAAATATCGTTGTAATCTGCACAAAGGTTATCAGGCCCCCGTCAAGCATTAGGTCAGGCTGGTTAGATGAGAGCCCATCCCAACAGCAAGAAGCCCTGGCCCTCCGTCCTGCCAGCCCTGGACTAACTGACACCTCGTCTTAGCGTTTAGCCTGGGGCATTCAATGAAAGGCAACTTTGCAGTCTAGGATCTCTGGTCAAGTTGGCAGGCTCGTCCACTGGAAGCTAAACTGTGTTAAGTTCTAATGACGGCGTTACACACACTGGACAGTCTATGGTGCTCGTGAGGAGGAATCAGCGCTCAACTTAAAAATGTTTGAGTCTGGCTTCGACAGTCTCAGTCTATCAGGGATGGAGGAAAACAGTGATAAAATGTTTGAGTCTGGCTTCGACAGTCTCAGTCTATCAGGGATGGAGGAAAACAGTGATAAAATGTTTGAGTCTGGCTTCGACAGTCTCAGTCTATCAGGGATGGAGGAAAACAGTGATAAAATGTTTGAGTCTGGCTTCGACAGTCTCAGTCTATCAGGGATGGAGGAAAACAGTGATAAAATGTTTGAGTCTGGCTTCGACAGTCTCAGTCTATCAGGGATGGAGGAAAACAGTGATAAAATGTTTGAGTCTGGCTTCGACAGTCTCAGTCTATCAGGGATGGAGGAAAACAGTGATAAAATGTTTGAGTCTGGCTTCGACAGTCTCAGTCTATCAGGGATGGAGGAAAACAGTGATAAAATGTTTGAGTCTGGCTTCGACAGTCTCAGTCTATCAGGGATGGAGGAAAACAGTGATAAAATGTTTGAGTCTGGCTTCGACAGTCTCAGTCTATCAGGGATGGAGGAAAACAGTGATAAAATGTTTGAGTCTGGCTTCGACAGTCTCAGTCTATCAGGGATGGAGGAAAACAGTGATAAAATGTTTGAGTCTGGCTTCGACAGTCTCAGTCTATCAGGGATGGAGGAAAACAGTGATAAAATGTTTGAGTCTGGCTTCGACAGTCTCAGTCTATCAGGGATGGAGGAAAACAGTGATAAAATGTTTGAGTCTGGCTTCGACAGTCTCAGTCTATCAGGGATGGAGGAAAACAGTGATAAAATGTTTGAGTCTGGCTTCGACAGTCTCATTCTATCAGGGATGGAGGAAAACAGTGATAAAATGTTTGAGTCTGGCTTCGACAGTCTCAGTCTATCAGGGATGGAGGAAAACAGTGATAAAATGTTTGAGTCTGGCTTCGACAGTCTCAGTCTATCAGGGATGGAGGAAAACAGTGATAAAATGTTTGAGTCTGGCTTCGACAGTCTCAGTCTATCAGGGATGGAGGAAAACAGTGATAAAATGATTTCAGGGAGGAACAGAGGGGAAGGGGATTTGATGGGAGGGGGGGGGGGGGGGGAGAAACTCGGGTTGTACTCATATTATTTTATCGATTGCATTGCAAAATACTTTTCCTTCTGTATATGTGATATTTTCTTGCATTTATTCTATTCAAACGACAAAGGAGTTCTTACATAGTCGAAAACTTCTGGTACTTTCTAAAAAAAACGATGAGAGTCAAATCCGAGCTGTGTTGAAGGTATCCTCCACAGGGCGTCCTATCTTATCAGCCACGCCCTGCTTTGACAGGTCTTTTACAAGTTAAGCGGCTCCTGAGTTTTCCGAGGAATCACATGCGAAGACAAAACAACTTTTATTTAACGTTATTTAACAAAAACTTTATTTTGCTTTACTTCAGGCTTGACTTCCTAGTAATAAGTGGTAAGATAAGTGTGTGAATTACACTGGAGTTATGGCTTCGACTTGAACTTGTGCAGCAGGCTCAATCATCAAAACCAATTTTTAAATTTCTTGATAAAGACACTGAGAAACACATTAGATTAAATTAATTTATTTTTAGTATTTGTTTGCTTTGTTTATTTTCAACTTAGGGTACATGTCGTTCTATCTTCATTACAATTGTTTTACTTTGGCCACTTGCTAGAAGAAGAAGAATTTTTTTTTCTTTAAAACGGGTATTTTTGGGCACGTAACTATGTGCCCGGATTGGTTAGGGTGTAATGTATAATTTTTTGGGTTAAGAATATAACGCAAAAGAGAGAGAGAGAGAGAGAGAGAGAGAGAGAGAGAGAGAGAGAGAGAGAGAGAGAGAGAGAGAGAGAGAGAGAGAGAGAGAGAGAGAGAGAGAGAGAGAGAGAGAGAGAGAGAGAGAGAGAGAGAGAGAGAGAGAGAGAGAGAGAGAGAGAGAGAGAGAAAGAGAGAGAGAGAGACTGAAATCAGAAAGGAAATTAAAGTTATACAAAATTTAAAAAAAAAAAAAGAGTAAAAGAACCATTTTCATTATTATCTCAAGATAAAACTTTTATAGTTTTCATTATATAATATATTTAGGCGAAATATTGTTCCGTGAAAGCGACACTATTACTTTGTACATTAAATCTTGCATAAAATCTAGAAATGGATTATGTTTTCATGATTAGCCATGCCATCAATCTATGAAGCCGAAAGAAGTTTGTTGTATACTGTTAGGATTTGCTGACAGAAATCTTGTACGTTGGAAAAGATAGCGATTACAAAGTCTCTTCAGTACCGACTTGTGGTTGGTTATTCTATTCTATTACAAACTTCTAAAACTCCTAATTGTTTGCTGATGAAAGGATTGTGTAGAAAATTAGAACCTTTAAAAGTTGGTTTGATGTCCTAGTACCAGATCAGCTGACTGCGGCCTAGGTCTGGTTCTATCAGGTTTGTCTCACTTTGAATGTTAAGTGTTCATACAAACCTTATAGGACGCATTGTAAATGTTCGTTTAGAAAATCGTGGCGAATTTACAGACATATCAAACAAAGGCTCATGTTTCAAGATACCCATTCAATTTTCGGTTTTCTTTAGATATCTCCTCCCGTCGACTTTCTTATGTCTCCCCTTCCCTTTTTTATTTTTCGACTCAGAACATATTCATCCAGGCCCTTTTCTGTCACCAGTTTCAACTGTAATCAAAGTCCTCTTTTCTCCGTCAATCTTTTCAAATTTTCCTCCCTTGTCATTTTACTGTGACGTCCTTTCCGAAAAAGATTTGGGAACTTTGTATAATTATATCGCTTAAAGCAAATGTTAAACGTTCACAAATGTTTGCGAGTTAACCTCTAAAACAGCGAGAAAGATAATGGTATGAACATTCCTGGTCAAATTAACACTGTGTGACGCTGGGACCGGCTCCCCGGCACTAATGAAACGGAAAAAATTTGTCTTGTTTGCCTGCGAATTTCGGAAGTCTGAGGTTTCTCTCTTCTCTCTCTTCTCTGTCTGTCTGTCTGTCTGTCTGTCTGTCTGTCTCTCTGTCTGTCTGTCTCTCTCTCTCTTTGTCTGTCTGTCTCTCTCTCTCTTTGTCTGTCTGTCTCTCTCTCTCTATTTCTCTCTCTCTCTCTCTCTCTCTCTCTCTCTCTCTCTTTCTCTCTCTCTATCTATTTCTCTCTCTATATATATTTCTCTGTCTCTCTATTTGTCTCTCTCTCTATTTCTCTCTCTCTCTCTCTATTTCTCTCTCTATATATATTTCTCTGTCTCTCTCTATTTGTCTCTCTCTCTCTCTCTCTATTTCTCTCTATATATATATTTCTCTGTCTCTCTATTTGTCTCTCTCTCTCTCTCTCTCTCTCTCTCTCTCTCTCTCTCTCTCTCTCTCTCACCCTCCTTTATCGCTCCTATCGGTTGGTGACTCGAATCATACCTACCTACGTCATAGACCAAAGCCACGTGGCTTTCAATTCTAAAGACACGACAAAGGTCGACACAAGTATTCCTAAAAATAGGCTCTAAATAACTACAGGAAGCAAATTGACATGTGGATACGAAATCAAAACGTCATTGCGGCCTGTTCTTCAATTATTCCGACGTTGAAAAGTTATTAGTTAACTCCCTTGAGACAATGGAAGAGACCGCTTAAAACATTTTCCCCATAACTCTGACTTACTCCGACTCAATTGTGCTCTCAATCGTCTCCCCTTTGTTTGTTTTGCGTGAGGTGTGCCGCATATCTTCATTAAAGAAAATCTAGTAAAATAACCGTTTGTACTTATGTTCTGCTAAGTTTTGCCAGGTGATGTAAGGCTTGTCACGGGATTCATTTTAGAACAAAGTTTTTTTTTCATTTTCCCAGAAAGTGACAGCTTTAATTTTTTGAAATTTTTATTTCGGAACTGGGAAACTTTTTATATTTGTAAATTTATTAAAAAAAAAAAAAAAAAAAAAAAAAAAAAAAAAAAAAACCAACAAACAAACAAACAAAAAAACAACAAAACAAAAAAAAAAAAAAAAGAAAGAAAGAAAGAAAGAAAGAAAAGAATCTGATTTGAGCTAATTTCGTGAAGAAACGATGGATTACAGCTATAGAGCTACCCTGTCATCGAATTTGATTGTGTGCATAATTATTATAAACAATATATAATACATGCATATGATGATTATTTCAGCGCTGTTAATAATACACTTCGTTTCCCCGTCAATCTTTTGTAGATTCTTACAGCTCCTACTCTTAGCAACATAAACCGCCATGAAGCTCAGCCGGTAGAGCTCTGGGCTGACAATCAGGAGGGCCGTGGTTCGATCCCTGACCGAGACAAGCAGTTTAACCGCCGTCTGACCCGGCCCATCCCTGTCTGAACGGAAACAGCCCCCCCCCCCACCCCCCCCCCTCTCTTCATATATTAAGATGTTTCGAGAAATATAAAGAACATAACACTAAATCTAATCTGAGAACAAACGTCTACAAACTCACAGCGATGGCCTGGCGATGGAAATGATTTAGCGTCAAAAAAAAAAAAAAAATCTCGTAATGCTAGTGCTGTACGTTCCAAATGTATAAAACGATCTTTTCAAACGCTAATAAAAAGGCTACGATTTCCGCAAAAAAAAAAGTGCCTAAAGGTGCGCTGCCTTTCGGTAATTAAGGTTATTCTGTACTCTCCCAATCTATTTTAGATCTTTTCAAAAGTTTATTAGAAAGCTGGGAATTCTTAGCCTCGCAGTTATTTAAATCTATATAATAATAAATGTTTTAAAAAATCTGTTAACAGATTTGGATTTTACAAAATAAGTTGTATTCTTGTTAAATATAGCTGTCCAGTTGTTTGAAAAACTCCGTTTTATTTATTTTTTAAATAAAAAATGTTTTGAGGAATCTATAAATAGATCACAAAATCTATAAAGTTAACTAATCTTATCATGCCTATTAATGTTTCAAAAGTTATGATCTTTTTGTAATCTGGGGTAAGATTACTTGAAGAATTCCATTTTATATCTTGGCCGATCAATCTAAATATAAAATTCTCAATGATATAGACTGTACAGTCCATAGACAGTCTACACAGTCTACAATCTATAAAAGAAGACTGCTACTACTACTACTACTACTACTACTACTACTACTACTACTACTACTACTACTATATTACTACTACTACTACTACTACTACTACTACTACTACTACTACTACTACTACTACTACCACTACTACTACTACTACTACTACTACTACTACTACTACTACTACTACTACTACTACTACTACTACTACTACTACTACTACTACTACTACTACTACTACTACTACTACTACTACTACTACTACTACTACTACTACCGTATAGAAATTGGTTCATCTTAAATTCAAATGAACTGATTAACGTTATAAGATACTAGTTTTGATTTAAAAAATGGTGGAAAAAAAATATAAAAAAGGCGAAGTGTAGCTCTAACAATTGCTAAGCAGTACAAAAATACTAGTGAGCTTTTAGCTTTACACTTTCATTTAAAAAGATGTCAGGAAATAATTTAGAGATTTTCGCTTACAGATATCTCAAAGATTATACAAATGTTTAAAAAGTGTGTGTGTGTGTGTGAGAGAGAGAGAGAGAGAGAGAGAGAGAGAGAGAGGGAGGGAGAGAGAGAAAAAGAGAGAGAGAGAGAGAGAGAGAGAGAGAGAGAGAGAGAGAGAGAGAGAGAGAGAGAGAAAGAGATGAACTCCAACGGTTAGAAATTTATATACTTCTAGGAAACTTGATCATGTGCTTTGATCTGACCATAGACCTTAACTAGTTAAAATCGGTTGGAATTAGAGCCGAATCCAAGTAAGCAGATTCCATGTCTGACATCCTTTTGAAATATATCTACATTTACATCTTGGTAATCGCAAGTTGGGCGTTGGAAATTCTCAAATTAACAAAATTGTTATCTAGATCGGAGCTAATATATTCGAGGATCAATATTTTGGTTCTTAGTCTCAATTTGGTCTTAATGCAAAAGTTATTATTACTATTATGACTGTGTGCATGTTTGGAACAAAAATGATGGAGAGATATTATTGTTAAATACAGTTCTTAATATCTGTAATTAACGGTTTGAAGTAGATTAACCACAATGCACAAGTAGTTCCATTTCAACAATAAAAATGATAGACAAAATAATAATAATGTTTACAGCCTCAACAAAGATTAATCACTTTGAAGATACTTATTTTGTTGTTGCAGAAAAATATATCGAAAGGTCTAATTTAAAGTCCACTAGGTATTATGTTGTTTTGGCTTTAACACCACCACATCAATCACAAAAAGATAGCAACAAAAACAACAATATCAATCTACTGCTGCTGCTGCTGTTACTGCTACTGCTGTTATTACTACTACTACTACTATTAGTACTACTACTACTACTACTACTACTACTACTACTACTACTACTACTACTACTACTACTACTACTACTACTACTACTACTACTGCTGCTGCTGCTGCTGCTACTACTACTACTACTACTACTACTACTACTACTACTACTACTACTACTACTACTACTACTACTACTGCTGCTGCTGCTGCTACTACTACTACTACTACTACTACTACTACTACTACTACTACTACTACTACTACTACTACTACTACTACTACTACTACTACTACAACTACTACAACTACTACTACTACTACTACTACTACTACTACTACTACTACTACTACTACTACTACTACTACTACTACTACTACTACTACTACTACTACTACTACTACTACTACTACTTGCGGAGTCACTGACCTTTGGCGACTTGATTACCATCTGGTCATTAATGTACAAAGAAAGTGCCAGAATTTAAGACCCTACAGTACAGCCACAACAATAATTCTTGCAGAGCCACTGACCCATGACGACTTGATTACCATCTGGTCATTAATGTACAAAGAAAGTGCCAGAATTTAAGACCCCACAGTACAGCCACAACAACAATTCTTGCAGAGCCACTGACCCGAGGTGACCTGGTTCCGCATGATCGCAGTGACGTCATTCGTGGGCGTGACGTCATGGTCTGAGGGTGCAGCGGGTCTGGTGTCAAGGTCACCGAGGAGGCTCTCTATGTCGTATCCAGTCCTCTTCCTCACGGTCAGATCCATCTCCACAAACACCGTGTGGTGGTCAGTCCGAGGGTGACCACTGCTCAAGTTCAGTCTCTCTATCTCTCTAGTTTTTTTTTTTTTATTTGCAAGTGTTAGTTGACAAAGTTTTTCTGGAAATGGGGAAATACAATGTGACGTCACGGCTGGTTCTAAACAATTCGAGGTTTACTGTTACACGTGGTGTAAATTATAGTGATTTTAACTCACATAGTACTCTGACTCTACAAGCAACTCGATCGTATGTCGGTTAATTTGATTTTTTTTTTTTTACAATAGAGACATAACTTGTTACAATGTGTTTCATGTTAGGAAAAAAAAAAGGATGTTAAGTTTATTTTCCTCCAATTTATGTTACAGCACATGAAAGACCTTAACAAGCCCCGCCTTGCTTAAGAGTATCGTGACACTTAAAATGCAATTTAAAAAACAATGTCTTGAGTTCTTTTATGATGGTTACTTCTGGGATAAAACAAATATAAAAAAAGTTTCTTTGAAATATTGCAAGATTCTTCTCTCTCTCTCTCTCTCTCTCTCTCTCTCTCTCTCTCTCTCTCTCTCTCTCTCTCTCTCTCTCTCTCTCTCTCTCTCTCTCTTTCTTTCTCCCTCTTTCTCTCTTCAAGTTACTCTGCAGTAACTGAAGAGTAATAATTACTGCTGTTTCTGGCAACCTTAAAATGTTCATAAGGAAATGATTTGAAATTGTCAATAAACTCAACTGATTGATTCATTGACTGATTGGTTAATTAATTGACTTATTCTCTGACTATTTTTTTGTCACCTAATAAATCTACCAGCTGTGATTGATCTCTGGCCTTATAAAATATACGAAGAGCTCCAAACAACTTAATATTTCTTTGTCACTTGACTCAAATAAATAGAATAAATTATATTATTTCATTGAAAATGGTCAACATAAATCAAACTGCCTTGTTCCATTTCTGAGCTCATTGTTAGGTAGACAAACCAAGGAGTCAGGCGTAGAAAAACGGTCTAATCTATTCTCTTTCAAATTTTTTAGAGTGGGAACATTTTCTTCATTGCTATTTTCTAGCAATCAGTTTTTATTTTTTGATTATTACTTCAAAGCTGCTCGTTCTGAGCATTAGATCAGAATCGCTTTGTCCTACGTGATAAAGGCGTGTGTCACGAGTACTTTGTAAATTTATGTATTGTTACACAAGGAGCTAAAACAAGATATGAGGGAGGGCAATCTGATAGGTCAGAAGGCAGAGCGTTGGACTGTCAATAGTAGGGGTTTCCAGTTCGATTCCATGGTGGTTAATCTGGTTGTAAGATAGGATCTCATCTCACCAGCCCCTGCTTTTTAATTAAAGGATTCCTCTCGGCAACTTAGGAGACGAGACACTAACTAAAGAATAGTGACGGGAGCAAGAAAGTTCGGCCACAGAAGATAGAGCAGATAATGGGCGTCTTTGATGCAGGCTTTTCTTAATGATGCCCAATGGTGATCTGAATTTTAGAAAGAAATAATTAATGTCTTGAAACTGTTGTTCATGATTGTTGTTGTGATCTGGAAACCCCTTGTGTCTGGAATTTTCACGTTGATAAGATTCTTAATCTTTTGATTTTCAACTGGATATGTTACTCATACATTTTCTGTAGTTTTTTTGGCTTCATAATTGTGAGAGAATGGGCTCAATTTCTAGATCTAGATCTAGCTTTGTCTTGGCAAAGATCTACACGTACCTGCCTCGAATGTATTTTGTTTTATTTTCCTGACATGATTGTTTATTTTTTTTTGCTTTTGTTTTTTTTTTAAAGCAAATTAATGACACCAATCCACGTGAGGAAGATTCAGCTTTATTGAAAGCAACCGGCGTTCATATTAAAAAATTCTATCTATTTCACTAATTCCTTTATACTTGCTGTTGAAAGTATTCACTGTATTAAATTAGTTTTTAACTTCAAGTTTTCTTCATTCTTGCATTACAATAAATCGCTATTAATTGCATTAAGTTTTTCATAAAATTGACAAGCTTGTCTCAGAAATTATGCATAAAGAAAATTCAAAGCAAAAAAACCCCTCATTATTTACACAATACGTTGACACTTTTCAACAAACCAAACATGTCTTTAGTGATACACATTAAAATGGTTTTGAAATTCTACTAAAGAATCTCTGCTCATCATGGAAGCTCGTCACCACTGCAAGATTGAAATGCTTGAAAAGATTTCTAAAAGTAACGCAAACAACAATTTTCTATTAAAAAAAAATATGTGCGTTCTCAGCTGATCACTTCATTATCGACAGTAAAACTAAAAGATCGTAAACATCCCAGAACTTGAGAATTATAAAATTAGAACAAAAAGTATGCACTCTGGTTGAAGCTAGATCTAGATCTAACCATCTCTATCTCAGTATAGGACTCTCATGGACACCTCAAACTCATACAGCAACTTAGATCTAGAACTATTACAGTAATGTTGTACTAATCACCACTATCAAACAACAAAAATAATCAATCCGTGAACTCCAAACTGCTATGAGAAATGTAGCCAAAAGTTGTCTAACGTTGTGGAACATTCCAAATCCTCCTAACTCGTTGCTTGCACCAATACAGTGCAGTAGATCATCCCGATAGAATGTTTTACGACAGACCTAGCGCCGTGGACTCACGTTATAAGGTCTCGGCGGGGGTCATCACAAAGTTGCTCCCCCCCCCCCTCCCCCCCGTAGTGATGGGCATCAGTCAGGCAGTGAGATTCGCAGCTGGCTGGAGCTGGGCTGGGCTGGGTTTGGCCAGCATCTTG
>JAWDGP010001753.1:57500-60000 GCA_033675545.1 Elysia crispata
ACCCTTTTTGTTGTTTTTTTTTGGGGTGATTATTTGGAGGGGGTCTTTTCTGCCAAGACACGTACTAAGAAAATTATTAGTCTTTTGAATAGCAATTTTGTGAGGAGATTTTTTTTTCGTATTTGTGTGTTTAAGGTATCGTACTAGATTTGTCTTTTATTTGCAAAATGAGAGCGATTAGCACAAAAGGGTTTGAAAAACATAGTTTTATGAAAAATAATTATTATGGCTGATCCAAAGATATTAGAGAGGAAGAGAGAGAAAGTGTGTGTGAGAGATAGATAGATAAAGAGAGATAGAGAGATAGAGATAGATAGATAGATAGAGAAAGAGAGCGAGAGAGAGAGAGAGAAAGAGAGAGAGAGAGAGAGAGAGAGAGAGAGAGAGAGAGAGAGAGAGAGAGAGAGAGAGAGAGAGAGAGAGAGAGAGAGAGAGAGAGAGAGAGAGAGAGAGAGAGAGAGAGAGAGAGAGAGAGAGAGAGAGAAATCTTGCAATTTTTCAGAAGCTTAATTTGTATTTGTTTTACCCCAGAAGTAACTGTCATAAAAGAACCCAAAGACAATTTTTTTTTTTCAATTTGTCTCTTTGCCCATTCGAATAATCTTCTTTCGGTGTAAATAAACTTGAAATGATAAGAAATGTGTTAAGATTTCGCGTCGTTCGAGAGCGTCTTCCCCTTTAGATGAAGAATAGGATTGTGTCCTTAGGTGATTCTTACTTCTACCGCACTGTCTCTGTTAGAAGTCATCGTCACCACCAATAGCGTAATCATTATCATTATTACATCCCAATCCTAATCATCACCATCTCATCATCAAATCATCCATTTATCATCCTCTTCATCATCATCATCATGATCAAATCATCCAATTATAATCCTCTTCATCATTATCATCATCATCATCATCATCATCATCATCATCATCATCATCATCATCATCATCATCATCATCAAATCGCAGTTTATAGTGTACAAGTAGTGCTTGTAAAATATTGAATTACGACTACTATCATCACCACAATCATTATCAACACATTGCAACTTCCTCACCATCACAAATATGTCAACTAGCAACTACCACCACCACAATCATAAACAGCAGCAGTATCAAAATGATAATCAAGAAAATCAGCTGGCAGTCTGTTCCACGATACTCCACTACTTAGTTTCCTGACTAGATTAGATCGTGCATCCCTTACGCCCAGTTCCCGTTTGAAGCAGCACGCCCCCCTTAGTTCCCCACACACGGCTCGAACCGATCCAAGATGTTGATAACCAGCCCTGACGGACAGACCCGTGTGTCGGTTACTGGACCCGAGACCTGGGCAAATCTTTTTGCCAGCCCCCAAGACCTGACCGGGTCAAGATTACACATGCGCAGATGATCAACCTATTTAGTAGCGAGACCGGTCATCTCCAGTCATGCTCCAAGTAGAATTCATCTTTTAGTTGAAATGGTGAATATCATGCTTGATCTTCAGCGTTATTTGATGCGGCCCAGAGATTCCGTTTTGGTGAACATGTCTACAAGGAATTGATGGCAAGACTTACTATGACCTTCAAAGATTAGCCAAAAAAAAACCAAAAAACTAACTGGTGGATGATATGGTCAAGCGTCTAGAGCAGAAAGAGAAATAGAGAAAAAAAAATCCCTCACTGGAACAGGCAACCTCTGCTAACTACATGTAGTAAGTGATTAATCGGTTACCCGAGGTCCGGCGGGGAATGGCCATTTGGAATATCTCATTTGGCTCGGCATGGCTACTGTTTCTGTCATAGCGAGATACCAGCTAGATCGTGAACGGTCAGAGAAATACTCTGTGTATCACTACGATCTCGGAAACTCGGCCTTGTGCAGAATTTGATGCGAGATGCGACGTGTGATGTCAGGGGTCAAGGCCGAGCAAAGTTTGACCATTATTCCTCTCTGCAGACAGATTTTTTAAAATTTATTTTCTTTCCTGGTTAACGTCTTCGACATTTTTCGATTAATCGTATAGGGAGACAGTGCGGGCAACGTGATAATCTTATAGGGAGACAGTGCGGACAACGTGATAATTATCTTCTAAGCTTTTGAAGTGGGGTTGTAGAGTAAATTACAGTAAATCAAGAGATGCACAGTGATTTCACTAAGAGTTATGCTATGTATAATTAGAACTCATGAGCTCTGTCCAACGACCTGAAGTATACAGCCGCCACCCATAGCCCTATTTTGTGATGAAATTTATTTCCCAATATAGGAAATCCCTTTTCTGATCCATAATAAGATCGTTTTAAACGCTTATCAGACAGCTGTATATTCCAGCAAAAGGGTCTAAAAGTCCACTGCTTTACGGGAATTCATAGTCGATAATTTTTTTCTAACCTACGTAATAATGAATGTTGAAAAGGATCTATAAATAGATTAGGATTTTTCAAATTAGCCAACTATTTTTATTCGGCTCAACGCCTATATTCAAAACATACTATAAATATGTTCATCATTGATTGTTGCTTTAA
>JAWDGP010001753.1:65000-87500 GCA_033675545.1 Elysia crispata
TTTGACTTTTATGAAAAGCTCCGACGGTTGAACACACTATTGCGTTGTTCACCTCGATCTTCATGTTGATCTTCAAATTGTTAATTTATATTATTTTGACATTTTTTTTACATGTCTGCTAAGCTCACTGTGTGAATATAGTGAAAATTATTTTTAAACTAAAAATTCTAACTAAGAATATGATTTCACCAAACGAATTTTTCAGAAACGAATAAAGGAATTCATGTTAAAAATGTATCACAATACATCCAAGGAAAAGTGCAATAAGTCTATGGAAAATATAAAAAGATTCGCAATAGAAACGAAATTAATCATTTACTGAAATGAACGGTTTCATCAGGGGTTTCAGAAGATTAAAAAAAATAAATTCAAAGTAATAAAATAAATAATAGTATTAATAGTTTATAAAGACGCACAAATCATTTGCTTCCAGTTTTATGTTTAATCTTTTTTACAGTGGTGGGTCAATGGATAAGATTTTTAGTCATAAGGTAGTTTGGTCAATTTTACGTCCCTAAAGTTTCCGTCAGGGTTTTCTACGGAAACAACGTTCTTCCGTCAGGCCATAGAGGGGTCTGTTAAGGTGGGATCCGATCTAGCTACCACTTGGCTCTGCCAGTTTGAACTCGGCACCTCGTTCACGAAGATCCTACGCTCTAGTGACGGCGTCACGAAGATCCTACGCTCTAGTGACGGCGTCACGAAGATCCTACGCTCTAGTGACGGCGTCACGAAGATCCTACGTTCTAGTGACGGCGTCACGAAGATCCTACGCTCTAGTGACGGCGTCACGAAGATCCTACGCTCTAGTGACGGCGTCACGAAGATCCTACGCTCTAGTGACGGCGTCACGAAGATCCTACGCTCTAGTGACGGCGTCACGAAGATCCTACGCTCTAGTGACGGCGTCACGAAGATCCTACGCTCTAGTGACGGCGTCACGAAGATCCTACGCTCTAGTGACGGCGTCACTAAGATTCTACCCTCTAGTGACGGCGTCACGAAGATCCTACGCTCTAGTGACGGCGTCACGAAGATCCTACGCTCTAGTGACGGCGTCACGAAGATCCTACGCTCTAGTGACGGCGTCACGAAGATCCTACGCTCTAGTGACGGCGTCCCTCCATAGTCCTTGAGACAGCCAAAATCTTCAAAGCTGGTTGCGGATTACGATTTTGTGTTTCAATTTACGGCTCCTCTCGAGGAGATCTTGCCGGGCCGGCAGTCAGTTATCTCGACTCGTTTTAGTCTCAGGTGCTTATATCAAAGAGTGCACCATTTGCTTTGATACTTTCGTCTAATAGAGAATGGAAATTTAACTAAAAAAAAAAAAAAAACACACAAAAGAAACAAACAAAAAAATAACAATAAAAAAACAACACCCCCCCCCCCTTAAAAAAAAAGAAAGAAAAAAAAAAATCAAAAACAACAAAGAAGCAAAAACCAAACAAAGGAGTATATATATATATATATATATATATATATATATATATATATATATATATATATATATATATATATATATATCATTTTATATGAGGTTTTATTTTAAGGTTCGGTACAGGTTTCACATGTCTGCCTTTTGTCTTGGAATGTATTCCCCCTCCTTCCCCCCACTCTTTCCCTCCCCCCTCTCTCTCTCTAATTCTCTCTCTCTCTCTCTCTCTCTCTCTCTCTCTCTCTCTCTCTCTCTCTATATATATATATATATATATATATATATATATATATATAGAGAGAGAGAAAGAGAGAGAGAGAGAGAGAGAAAGAAATTAAACATTTTCTTCCGAACATTTTTGCAATGATATTTGTTATTTTTTAATGTCGTAATAAACAGGCGGCAGAAATATCCGTTATTTTACAACCACCTCCACCAAACTCTAAGAGAAAGGCAGTGATTAGACCAACAGGCGGAGCAAATCCAATTCTTTTATGTGTTTGACAGACTCTGTATCGCACATCAAAAACATGTTACTTTTGTCTCAGCTCTACCAGCATTAAAAAATATCAATCACTAAACCGGTTATTTCTTGTTATCCGCTAATCCCTTCTTTGTACCATAAAATTCCTGGATTTCCCTTTCCAGATTTGTCTGGTTTCATTACCCGAAATCCTCGTAGATGTATGCACAAAACAGGAGTGGATTTGTAGACCGGAAGTGTTCATTGATGAGCCAGATTCTCGCATGCGCACTTACTGCTAGCGGAGATAATCCCCTTAGGGTGCTCGGGAGTGATTGCCCTTTAATGGTGAAATCTGTCTAATTTAGAGCACAGGAAATTGTCTTCATTTGTTTGAAACTCTCCGAACTCTGTAGCGCCGTCATCTCCCTTGCCCCCTCCTCCCCCCATCTCTCCCCTTCAAACCCACTCATTCACTCCTTCACTTTAACCCTTTTCTCCTTCTCTCAGCCTTACCCGCAATCTTAAACTGAAACACATAATTGAAAAAAAAAATACATAGAAACATCTTGAAATTTATGAACACAATGATTCGTCTTTGCTTATGAAAATCTATCAAACTGATTAACCTAAATTTCTTTAAGGAGGCGAATTTAGAATAAAAAAAAAAAGAAAATAAATACAAAACAAAAATAAAAACATCTGGTAAAAAAACCAAACAAACAAGAAGAACCCCCCCCCAAAAAAAAAACAAAAAAAAAAACAAACAAAAAAAGAAAAAAAAAACAACAAACCATCAACTTCACAATAAACAATAAGAAAAAAAGCAACAACCAGCACCCAGATTAGCACTATTTTTTTCATTCTCCCCCCGCAATATTGTAGAAGCTTTTGTTTATTGATTGAACCTCATGGTGCTTCAGATAGATGAGTTGATGGAGCGATAGATTCCCAGTAAACAGGTCGCTGGTTCGGTGCCCGACTCGACCGTCCAGTGGTCGGGCACACCTCCGTGGAAGAATCTCGGCAAAACTTCAACGGTTGATAAGAAAGGTTGGAAGGCTTTTCAAGTCCACATGTGTCATAAAAAACCACCACCACCACCAACAACAAAAACAACAACAAAACAACAAACAAAAAAACAAACCAACAAAAAACAAAACGAAAATATAATAGGAAACCAATAGAGATTCTGATTAGAAGATGAAGTGGAGACAAAGAAATGGATCCATTTTTTTTAAACTTCTATTAAGAAATAAAGCATGCTACATACTATGAATATGCTTTTTTTTTTAAACCACGCATGTCTTATAAAATTTTGAACTAAACATAGGCAGAAAAATGAGTCAACAGTCACCTTTTGCAGTGGCTTATCGAAAAATAGAGTATGCATTATAAAACAAAATCCCACACTCTGACTCGAATACCAATGCTCAACAGAGCTCTGCGAAACCAATAAAGAAAAAAAAAGTTATATCTCCGTGAACGGAAAATAAGGAATGTCTGACCAGACAATTTCTTACCGCTTCTTCGAGAGAAGATTCACTAAGCAGTTTACAGAAACTGCTCGAGGCGTCTTACCCTGCTGTCATGGATACACAACGGAAGTAAGTCAAGTCACGCCTTCTATCTTTAGAATTAAACAACTTTAAACTTTGTGCAAATTCATTATATCACCGCACTGAGATAAAATGTTAAATTTTATACATTTGATTTTTTTTTTTTTTTGCTTATGTTTCTTTCAGATTCAATACAAGTTGAGACGCGTTACTTGTAATGCTACAGCTCTGGCCTTGACCCAGATTCACCCACTTCAGCCAATCAGAGAACACCAAATAGCTCAGTCGGTAGAGTGTTAGACTGGCGTCGGACCCGCCTTAACCCAGACTTGACCTAAACCCACCGTCTCAATATAACTTTACTGCAAGGAACACTAATTAAAGAACTGCTAATTTTCTTTTCTTGCAGCGATTTGGCGTTTTGTACTTCTTTCGTCCAGATCACATTTATATCCAAGTTGATATATTTTTTTGGCAACATAAGCAGTGATATATATAGCAGCGAAAGCAATATTTCACATCAACCTAAGTCTCGCGAAAACACTTATATGGAGGACGAACAGATGAAGACAAAATAATAATGTTCTATATTTTGTATATCTCCCACTCCTCCCCAACGCCCAAAAGACATTAGCCTTATCTCTCTCTACCTGTCTTTCTCTCTTGTTTTACTTCTCTTGCCTTTTCCCTATCTCTCTGTCTGTCTTTATCCCTATTATGAGACTTAGACATTTCAGAGACGTTAAACAATTTAAAAGTAGCGTCTCCCTTGACTATCTTATTTTGCCTGTTTGTCTATTTATCTGGGTGTCTGTTCATATATACATTTATCTGACTCTTTAGTAGTGCCACTTTCCTTCTTTTTACCAGTACAAATTACGCTTCAATAACATGGTGTAGTCTGAAGCAATATTTATACTGACAAAATTATAGTTAAACATAGATTACTCTATAGCATCAAGGGAGAAAACAATTGATATAACATCAAAACCTTAGAAAAAGATGCTTCTCTCCCTTGATTTTTTAATAAACCTTGCTGTGATTTTCTTACTCCATTTTGCTGACAATGGCTGCACAATGCTTAGAAAACACCTGCACTAAGAAGCTCTCATAGCGGGTTCGAATAAATTTCTGGTGTTTGATTGTAGAATTACATCGATCTGATACATTTCTGGTGGTTGATTGTAGGATTACATCGATCTGATACATTTCTGGTGGTTGATTGTAGGATTACATCGATCTGTACATTTCTGGTGGTTGATTGTAGGATTACATCGATCTGATACATTTCTGGTGGTTGATTGTAGGATTACATCGATCTGATACATTTCTGGTGGTTGATTGTAGGATTACATCGATCTGATACATTTCTGGTGGTTGATTGTAGGATTACATCGATCTGATACATTTCTGGTGGTTGATTGTAGGATTACATCGATCTGATACATTTCTGGTGGTTGATTGTAGGATTACATCGATCTGATACATTTCTGGTGGTTGATTGTAGGATTACATCGATCTGATACATTTCTGGTGGTTGATTGTAGGATTGCATCGATCAGATACTTGTCAGCTAGAAATGAAAATTTTGAAAAAAGCAATACAATCTAACAGTAAACAGGTGATGCTGCTTATTACATAACAACAAGAACATCTTGATAACAAGGAAACCGGACAAACGCCGTAATTATTAGAAGTAACTTTGACAAGTGCATCTGTAATGATATTAGAAGTCATTAAGATCCTTGGCAAAAAAAAAAAAATAACTGTGAAGCAGAGATAAGATTTTGAGAAATTCATTCCATCATACCCTGTTTCCGATTTCTTTCTTAAATTATGAATTTTTTTACGATTCAAAGTAAGGCTTTAGTAAAACATGTCCACGGCTAGATTATTACCGATACATTTTTTATGCCGATAGTTCTTTTTTCCAGGAAAACAAATAATTGGTGCATATTTTTTACTCTCTTAATCTTATCTGTAATCTT
This sequence comes from Elysia crispata, assembly GCA_033675545.1. Lineage (NCBI taxonomy): Eukaryota > Metazoa > Mollusca > Gastropoda > Plakobranchidae > Elysia > Elysia crispata. The sequence goes on from JAWDGP010001753.1 coordinate 70,449, forward strand.
TATCTATATATCTATGTTTGTATCTACCTACCTGTCTATCTATCTATTTATATATCTTTCTACATATCAATCTATGTGTATGTATGTATGTATGTATGTATGTATGTATGTATGTATGTATGTATGTATGTATGTATGTATGTATGTATGTATGTATGTATGTATGTGTGTATGTATGTATGTGTGTATGTGTGTATATTACGTATGCATATATCTACCTATCGATCTATATTTATCTGTCTATCTATTTACCTATCATATCTATCTTATCTATCCTATCTATCTTATCTATCTATCTACCTAACCACTTATGTGTCATTCATTTTGTCTATGTATCTACCAATCTATCTATTTTTTTTAATGACTTAAAAAAAAAAACGGACAGTGTTGACGTCATCCGCTTGGCTTCTTTCATTTTTGTCACTAGTCTACTTCCATTTAGAGAGCAACTTGTAATTTTGTGCTCAATTTTATTTATATATATAATTATAGCTCTTTTCAGATGGCTGTGTGTAATGGCCGGTGGTTTGTGTTTACATTTGACAGCAGGAAACGTTTTCTGTGCACGCAGTGAGAGAAAATCTCCTTTCTTTTATTTAGAGAGGGAGCTTTGGTCAAAATTTGATATTTTTCTTCCAAACAAAGTTTGCACACGCTTTTTTCTGGTGTATATGGTCTGACTTTTTAAAAATAATTTCCCATTGGATGGTGTGTTCGATATTCCTGTCTTTTAGTTCCCAAATGTGCTCACTGAGCTTCGTATCATTCCTCCTCTGCACTAGTTTGAATGATGATTTATGTTGCTTGTATCTGGTTTTAAATTCGTTGTCAGTGAGTCCTATATAGCTTTCTTGATTCTTTGTTGTTGTCTCTGTCACTGTGGCTTTGTTTATAACACATTTTGCTAAACATTTACCATTCAATAGGCAGCTTGCTTTTTCTCGGCAGTTGCAGAGTTTTACATTGTTTGGTGTTTCTTTCTTGTGATTGTGTCCTTGTAGCAAGTGATTGTTGTGATTCGTGATCGTTTGTCGAGCACTGTCACAAAATGCTAGAATAACGATCAAATATATATATATATATATATATATATATATATATATATAATATATTATATATATGTATATATAGAGAGAGATATAAATTCTCTTCATACGACACTGGTGTTTCAAGCGTTGTTGAGTTGAAGCAGTACATTTTTTGTTCCGTGTATCAAAGCCAGTATTGAGAAACACCAGTGTCGTATGAAGAGAATTTAAGGTAAGATCTTCTACATCTCTATCTATCTATCTAGTTATATATATATATATATATATATATATATATATATATATATATATAATAATAATGATAATAATAATAATAATAATAATAATAATAATAATAATAATAATAATAATAATAATAATAATAATAATAATAATAATAATAATAATAATAACAATAATAATGGTAATAATAAAAAATGAAATCAGAATTTCTGACGAATAATTTTTTTTTTAATTGAAAACTAAAGGTAAAATTCATATCTTTTGTACAAATTATATTTGGTAAAATGAGGTTTATGAGGTATATGAAAAACTAAATATAAGTCGCTCACTTTATTATTATTATTCCTGTCTTGTCCTTCTGTATGTCTCTTCTCTTCTTTCTGTTGTCTGTCTGTCTCTGCCGGTTTCTCTTTCTCTCCGCTTCTGTCTCGCCCCCTCCCCCCACCACCACACCTCTGTCACTGTCTATCTATCTATCTTTCTCTCTCAATCTCTATCTTTCTCTGTTTCTCTCAGGCTCCTTCCCTCGTTTGTACATCTTATTTCTCTCACTTTTTCTCCTTTCCATCTGCTAACCAAAAGCATACTTTTCCCCTTTTTACATTCAATTTTACATAAATATACCACCTCTCGTCTCATGCTTTTTCACACTTTAAATGTACCCGTATAATACATTATATGTTTCCAGTCTTCCATACGAGAGGCTATGGTTTCGTTCTTTCCTATGACCGATTATATTATACAGGATATAGTTATAGTCACATGATGCAATCTAGGCTTTTTTCCTCTTTTACTGATTGAAAGTTATCAGCTGTGTGGATTTTTCCTGTCTGGAGTCCATCGACGCATCAGTCGGTCACTCTTCTCCACCGCTTTGTTTTTACGAGTTGCCGCACGTCAAACAGCCCGCAGGCCCTCTGTGGTCGGGCTAGTCTGTTTCCACATTCTCGAGATTTCCACCCTGACACCAGTTGTTCTGTTCTATACTCCCGTGCTCCTCTGAATGCGTTTGTTGCTTCTTCTCCTTCTGAAAAAACGAAGTCTCGAAGCGGGGAAGAGTTTTTTCGCCATCTTTACTTCGTCGGGAGTCACTGGACTGTAGTCGAGGTATTCCAGCCCAGGGAGGCAGCTGATGACGTAATACCTGGACAGGAGGTATGTGGGGAGGAGAAAGAGGGAAAAATGGGGTGGAGGGGTGGAGAGGAAAGGGGAGGTGAATTGATAATTACAATTAAGGGCTAGAAAACTTTGACAAGTGCAAGTTTATTACGTAGAATATATTTTTTAAGGATGAAAAAAAAGTAATGTGACATATAAAGAAATTAATAACAAGAGAGAGAGAGTGAGAGAGAGAGACAGAGAGAAAGAGAGAGAGAGAGAGAGAGAGAGAGAGAGAGAGAGAGAGAGAGAGAGAGAGAGAGAGAGAGAGAGAGAGAGAGAGAGAGAGAGAGAGAGAGAGAGAGAGAAATGAGAAATTTACGAAACCGTATAAATAATTGTATTTGCTTTGAGTGTACTGTCATACATGAGTTGAGACAAAGGGAAAAAAAAAGGAAAAGGTCAGAAAAATCGAATTAATAAGTAATACTTTGCACGTATGGCAATGATATTTTTTTCTGTCTTTAACTTTTTGCTCGTGTGAGCAAATAAAAAAGGTAAAGAAACAAGAGGAATAAGCCAAGCCCAACGATTTCAATTGTCATGATTGTACTTCATGTGAGATCTGAACGAATATTTAAACAAAGGTTGATGGGTAAATCTTCATAGAACGAACTGCGTAAGTTTTTCTTGTGCCAAACTTGCATTATGTTTTTGAAAAAACAACAACAAAACAAATGTGTAGAACTGATCGCGTGTAAAGATCAAACGGGTGAGTGTGCTAGCACACAATTTCTTTATTATATCGTAACACATATGGTAGTCAAACAGCGGTAGAGGCTGTGACAGTAACATTAATATTAAAAGAATAAAAAAAAAATCAATCACAAACTTAGATCTATCTCGAGAACCAACAAATAAGACGAAGGGCGTGAAAACATACAAAGGATAAACTGTATGGACTGGGATCGAACCTGCACCCCCAAAAACACCCATCGCCTTTCCGAGACAAGACCAGGCACTTAGCCTCATCTATGGCTTTAGTCTTACTCGTCGATCTCCACTCAGATCTAGGGTTTGTGATTGATCTTTCTCTTCTTTTGATATAGTGTGTGAGACTTTAATTAGAAAAGATTGATTAAAGATAAATCGCTAGAGTAATAGACAAGTGAAATCCATGTTAAACGCTATTAAAATCAATCAGGCTTCGGATGACGGTGATGTAATAAGTTCGTCCGCTTGACCTTTTCATATACATAATTATAGGTCATACCAAAAAAAAAAAAATCTAAATTTGGATCAAAGGCAGATAACGAATCGACCATGCACAAGACATATGTGTAGAAGCTGATGCAGTTATCACCTCATTTATCTTCTCATGGACAGAATTTGGCTTATAAAGATAATAAGTATAACTCTCATGTGATTGTAGACCCGATATAGATAAGAAAAAAATGTAACATTACAAATCAATATATTAGACAACATCACCCTCCCCCCAATCCTAAAAAAAAATGTTTACTTTTTTTTTAACTAGCGAGTTCGAAAGAATAAACAGATTGCTGAAACGACTTACTGCGGAGTAAGAATGATGGGTGTCTTTCGTGATTATTTTCAAAGTGTTTCTTTACTCAGGCCAGTGGGTTAATTAAAACCAAAAAAAACCCTTTAACATTTCGGTAAAATAAAGGGGTAATAATATGCTTCTCTTTTGTCTATATTTTTAATAGCATTAAGAATAGTTAATTACATTTGTTTAGTGCACGTCCATGGCAGGCAAAGCTGGCCCAATCTGCTGGTCAATAGAAACGGTGCCGGAACCGGAGGAAGATAAAAATAGTTTTATAACAAAAACTGAAAGAAATACAAATAACGCTGGTCAATAGAGAGGGTGCCAGAACCAGAGGAAGATAAAAATAGTTTTATAACAAAAACTGAAAGAAATACAAATAACGCTGGTCAATAGAGAGGGTGCCAGAACCAGAGGAAGATAAAAATAGTTTTATAACAAAAACTGAAAGAAATACAAATAACGCTGGTCAATAGAGAGGGTGCCAGAACCAGAGGAAGATAAAAATAGTTTTATAACAAAAACTGAAAGAAATACAAATAACACGAGAATTTGGCACCCGGCATAACAATTTTGCTCTAAGTGAGCACCATCGCTGAACAGGTGTAAGTTGTTTCAACAAACGTTTGAACATTTCTAATCTTGCGTTCAACAAGTTCCAAAACAGTGGTAGTGACTACAGAGACTGAGAGGTTGAGCTAACAACCTAGGCAATGCACAACAGGATTAGCCCGTGGAAAAAAGTTACAGAAACAAAGAACTGTTCTTATCTACAGCCAAAAAAAAAAATTAAAAAAAAAATGACTGATACCCAAAATAACTTTTAATGGCAGTAATATTATTAATCTGAAATCGACAAAAAGTCCTTACCCACAGAAAAAAAAATGACTGATACCAAAAATAACTTCTAATGGCAGTAATATTATTAATCTGAAATCGACAAAATGTCCTTACCCACAGAAAAAAAAATGACTGATACAAAAAATAACTTTTAATTGCAGTAATATTATTAATCTGAAATCGACAAAAAGTCCTAATCCACAAAAAAAAAAAGTGACTGATACCAAAAATAACTTCTAATGGCAGTAATATTATTAATCTGAAATCGACAAAAAGTCCTTACCCACAGAAAAAAAAAAATGACTGATACAAAAAATAACTTCTAATGGCAGTAATATTATTAATCTGAAATCGACAAAAAGTCCTAATCCACAAAAAAAAAAAGTGACTGATACCAAAAATAACTTCTAATGGCAGTAATATTATTAATCTGAAATCGACAAAAAGTCCTAATCCACAAAAAAAAAAGTGACTGATACAAAAAATAACTTCTAATGGCAGTAATATTATTAATCTGAAATCGACAAAAAGTAATCCGCAGAAAAAAAAAATGACTGATATTAAATATAACTTCTAATGGCAGTACTTCATCTGAAATGGACAAAAGGTATTTCCTCCTGGGGTCGGTCAAAAATTGAGCAGTTCAACCTTTTGACACTTGATAGTAGATAAGCAACCATTTTTTTAACCGTGCAGGTTATTATAATAAAATTGATGCAAAAAAGATAACTGTCCTCATCAACATAAAATTTTTATCTTTTTAAACTTTGAGCTGTGAGGAAAAGATCTGGGTGATGAGTTCACTAATTGATTAGATAGAAACTTGTCCTCTCTAGAGTGATCTGGGTTTAGAGCCGTTATTAGAAAGATCGTAGGGTGTGTATTCAATGTAGGCTACGAATGGCGAGGCTATAGCATGGTGGAGGGTTAGGGGGGCGGGAGAGGGGGGGGGGGGGGGCACTTTCTGAATGTTTCCGGGTGAGGAAACGCTAAATCTGGACACAACGTTGTAATTTATTTTTCGAATCTTAAATAAGACAGCATCTCTTGAATCACGAAGAAAAGCATTTTTATTTATTTATTTTGGATAAATGTTGTGGGTAGACGTTGACCTTGGAAATTTGTTCCTTGAAATTAAATGTTTGGCCTTTCCTGGGTTAAAACTATTTTACTACGTGCAAGATATTTTTCAAGTAATTTTACTCTAAAATTGACATTTCCACCGAGTTAAGACTTGAACTGAATTGATGCGCAATAAATGTCTTGCCGTATCTCATTTCGAATTATGTCTAAATTTTACTAGAATAGAATGTGAATAATCTAGAATCCGTCATAAGTTTATACAAACTATTTGAGACGGTCGAGGAATTCACTTTATCCCAAGCCGATTTAAAGGATTGTCTCTTAAACACATTCCGTCTAACGGGATAAGCCTCAAAAACCAGGTTTGCAATTCATGCTTTCACGTATTTTAAAGCAAATTAAAATGAACATTTTTATAAGGCCCCTTAATTATTTTATTAGTGGCCTGTCTCGGAAGGGCTTGTTGCTTTTGTATTGTTTATCCTTTGGCTCTAACACTCATCAAAGAATACATTCTGTTCCAGATCTCATCATAAAAACAGAAAAACAGATATACCGGAATTTTTTTTTACAAATATAGCAGAAACCCACAATGGTGAGCAACTATCCGTACCTGTAATCAAGATACTGCTCATACGTCCCGCCGTTAAAGTAGCTGGGTGCCGCCTCGTTGTTCATCATAGAAAAGATCCGCAGATTGGGACAACTCCGGGCCACTGTGGAGAGCAGATTGGCTGAGGAAGAAAGGCAGAAGCTGCTACAATAGTATATAACGTTATTCACGATTTGTGTTTCTAAGTTTCAAAAGTGAACAAGCAAATCTCAACTAATTTATTTCCAGCGCGCTTGATATATTTAAAAATGAAATCGTGAGTGGCGTGTGTGTTCTATGAATATAATAATGGGGAAACATTGAAACATCTTTTAGATACTCATTAGTTCAGATATATATCTATAAACTTAAAACCTCCCCATAATTCAACCAACCACAACCACCACAGCCACTGACACAGCCACTGCCTCCGTCTCTGTCGCAGTCACCACCACCACCACCACTACTACTACTACTACTACTACTACTACTACTACTACTACTACTACTACTACTACTACTACTACTACTACTACTACTACTACCACTACTACTACTACTGTAACCCGGTACTACTACTACTAGAACTACAACAACTACTACTACTACTACAACTACTACTACTACTACTACTACTACTACTACTACTACTACTACTACTACTACTACTACTACTACTACTACTACTACTACTACTACCACTACTACTACTACTACGACTTCTTCTACTACTATTACTATTACTACTACTACTACTACTAATTCTACAATTACTACTACAACTACTACCAATACTTTTGCAACTAATACTATTACTTCTACTTCTAATAGTACTACTAGTACTACTACTACTACTACTACCACTATTACCACTACTACTACTACTATTACTACTACTTCTATTACTACTAATACTTCTACTACTACTACTTCTACTACCACTACTACTACTGCTGCTGCTACTACTACTACTACTACTACTACTACTACTACTACTACTACTACTACTACTACTAATACTACTAATACTACTACTACTACTACTACTACTACTACTACTACTACTGCTACTACCACTACTACTACTACTACTACTACTACTACTACTACTACTACTACTACTACTACTACTACTGCTGCTGCTGCTGCTGCTGCTGCTGTTGCTGCTGTAACTACTATTAAAAATGCTTACCTAAGTTCTGTATCCGATTATCATTGATCCACAGAGTGTGGAGCTCTGGGCAAAATGGTATCTTCACCTGTGACGTTAGGTGGTTGTCGTCCAGAATGAGGCTTTTTATGAAAGGGAGGTCACCAAGAAAGCGAAGATCGCTAAGAAAACATGGTTAAGGAAAATTTCACGCAGTTTGTTTAAAATATAACGATATTTTTCCCCAACAGAAAGGGCTGAAGAGAAAAAAAAAAGGGTGGGCCAGAAATACCACTTGTATAGCGCTCATGGAGAACTCCCTCTTTGTAATGCATGGATTACTCCATGGTAATCGAGATGCAAGAGAAGGTCATTAAATTGGAGAAAGATACAGGCAGCAAGTGAAAGGTAGAGTGAAATATTGATCTAAAAATGGACAATACGATCGATATGGACGAAGATGGAGGTAGAGATAAGAAGAAAGGGTAGCCAAAGAGATGCAGAGAGAGTCACAGAAAGGAAGATATAGAATTATATACAAACGGACAATACGATCGACATGGACGAAGATGGAGGTAGAGATAAGAAGAAGCGGTAGGGAAAGAGATGCAGACAGAGTGACAGAAAGGAAGATATAGAATTATATACAAACGGAAAATTCGATCGACATGGACGAAGATGGAGGTAGAGATAAGAAGAGAGGCTTGATTTTCAAAAAATACAATTTGTGTAAAAGAAAGAACTTTTTGTTACTTATCTTCATGCCTTTATCTTCTATGTTTATTTTTTTTTTTTTTTTAAATTACTATCTTACTTTCTTTTTTTTTTTTTTTAATAAATTTAAACCAAATGTAAATAAACAGATTTAAACTACAAATTTTATATTATAAAAATTAAAATGTTGAAATAATGATTTTTAATTGGGAAAAAGGAAAGAAACACACCAATAAACAGCAAATGTAAACAAGTTGAATTAATTTTTTGATCGTTATGATAATGATAATAGAAGGATACAATATTTTGTTGTGGCTCAGGTCCAGCTCTAACAAACTCTGTCCACATTCTGAAACAACAGAATCGGGGATCTCCGAGAGGTCAGAATAAGCCAAAGATAAACGACCGTCTGGAGCCACAGTGTGCCGCAAACTTCCTCTTTCCACTTCGGATATTTTCGGCATCATGAATTTTACTTCCCTTGCTAGATGAAACCAACTGCTTTACTTTCTCGACAACACAGTTAAGTTTCTTTAGTCTTAAAAAAAAAAGATAACTAACTTAATTTTATTGGCTGAACGTTGTTAATCTTCACTTTCTAAAACCACAAGGAAAAAAAAAACACAGCTAGTTTTATGTGCAATCTTCAACTGGTTTCTATTAAGAAATATTTGTTCAAATGAAAATAGCGTCTAATATTTAGAGAGTCTGCAACAATTAAAGCATGTGTGATCTGTGACGCCGGATTGGATCATAATGAAATAGAAAAATCCCATCACTTGCTATCACTATAAACCTTTAAGAGATGACCCGAATTGGATCATAATGAAATAGAAAAATCCCATCACTTGCTATCACTATAAACCTTTAAGAGATGTGACCCGAATTGAACAATGGTTACCCTATTTTACTTCCTCCCCGTGGCATGGCAAAGGACCTGGGTTTTATAGAGCCCAGAGCAACATCCTCCCCCTCCCCCCAAAAAAAAAACAAACAAAAAAAAACCCAAAACCCCACGCGTTGTATCAGTGATCAGATCATTGCAGGTTACGCTTATCAGGGGTTTCGCTCATGGGTGTCTGGTGACGTCAAAGTCGGACACCATCTAGAACAATCTTATATCACAGGTTGGATTAGATATCTATCTGTCGGTCATTACGGTTCATTCAAGTGCTCCTTCCGCAGCATAGAAATGGTTCGATTACTCAGCAGTTTATAAACCAAATGCGGGATCTTATGTGTTTTTATTGAAATATCTGTTACAAATAGGTACTACTACTACTACTACTACTACTACTACTACTACTACTACTACTACTACTACTACTACTACTACTACTACTACTACTACTACTACTACTACTACTACTACTACTACTACTACTACTACTACTACTACTACTACTACTACTACTACTACTACTACTACTACTACTACTACTACTATAACCACCACCACCCCACTATTACTACTACTACTACTACTACTACTACTACTACTACTACTACTACTACTACTACTACTACTACTACTACTACTACTACTACTACTACTACTACTACTACTACTACTACTACTACTACTACTACTACTACTAGCACTACTACCACTACTACTACTACTACTACTACTACTACTACTACTACTACTACTACTACTACTACTACTACTACTGCTGCTGCTGCTGCTGCTGCTGCTGCTACTTCTACTGCTGGTACTACTGCTACTGTCCCCAGTGAGTGATCTTTGAAGAGGACTTACAGTTTTGTCATTATTTGTTTTATCAGCCCAAAAAATAAAAAAGGCAATAATTATGATTATTTCCTTTTTTGACTTCAAATGTTACCGTAGAACTTTACGCAAGCTTGCGTCTTCTCTGTGTTGAAAAACTTTCAAAAAAGTGTTCGCCACTTTGCAAACAATTATTATAAGCCCCAATTCGAAGACTATTCTCCATTTTTCATGAGATACATATCTCCATTCAATTTATCGTTTTCTCATTTTCTTTCTCAGCACGGCACCTTCATTCCAATTTACGAAATCATCATCAAACCACCACCATCATATGAGCAAAATTCATCACCGCTTATTAAAATTGCATCATTCTCTTTCCTTCTCTTGATAAATATTAAACTATTTGATTCTTACAAACATAGATAAACTTAAACATTATCAACAGAAATCAATCACAGCATTATCTTGATTCGCCCCATTATTATTATCAACAGCATCATCATCATTATCATTATATATATATATATATATATATATATATATATATGTATGGGTTTATTTAGTTTCTATAATTCTCTTAGAACGACTGACAGTCATACCCTGTCTCTCACAGCTACAGCAGTAAAGCTCTGCTAAGTATGATGATATTCCCGTCATATTAATTGTTTTTTTTTTCCATAGTTTCTATAATTCTCTTAAATAGAGTAAACCTCTGAGTGTTCTGTTTTTTTCTTCTCCAGTTTTTGAGTAACTCTGAGTCGAGATCCCATAAGAAAGAACTAAATTGAACATCCAGACGGTAATTTGTGTAGAGGATTAAAGAATTAAAAAAAAGTAGAACAATCAACCATTTTGTTTAAAGTGTCATGCTTCTATTTTTACGAGGACTTTTGCCCTTTATCTCGACGCTACGTGAAAATATGCACGTCACCAATGGCATAAGTGATGCAGATAGGTGGAAAAAAAGCAAAAAAAAAAAAAAAAACAAGGAAAAAAAAAAAAAAACTGACGGTGGCCTTATGACATTGTTATAGTTTCGCTATGTCATATTTTCAATAAACCCCTTGCGCCTCATCTCTGACACAGGCTGCTGCTGCACATGTACGCTGCATGTCGAGGCTGAGTTTTTCCATGTCCAAAATTTTAACCTTGATAAATGCAGATGGTAATTTTAGACCCATCCCTTACTAGCATCATGGTCTTGCTTTGTAGAACAATCCACTACCATTTATAATTGCGATGTACCTGCTATTTTGCTTTGATAATAATTTTTTTTTCAAAATAATTTGTCAGGGTGCGTATGGATGCAAGACGATGCGCAAAGAATACGTTAGAATAGGGTAGTAACTGTCAGTTGACTTTATCGAATGAATCAACCTCTGAAATTCATCCAATGTTATTTTTCTGTCTCATTCTCTGTACACCTGCCCGTAAATAGTCGCCTCGACATGATGGCGGTGAAGTACCCAAAGTTAGAGCTAGATCTAGATTCTGCTTTTTGTTACAAAATAGGAACAGCCTTAAACGTTAAACTTATCGATGTGAGTTCTTACAAACATTTCACAAAATAGTTATTGGCATGACGTTTCCCAGTTGAAAAAGAATCAAATGTCTTATTGAAATTTACTGTGAACTGGGAATACAAAAGTGCTAGGCTCCACTGCTAGATTATTTTCAGAGTGGATGCCTAATTACGGCATGTTACGTCACGTTGATTCTCGTTGAGATTTTGTTAATTTGTCAGTGTGAGGCTGGAAGAAAAAATTTGCGCAAATTAGGGTACAATGGGATCAGAATGGATAGTTCGCTCTATAATAAAAAGTTTATTGTTGGCATCATCTTCGCATTCTCAGTGTTTTTGTGGATTGGTGGAAATAAGTTGAGTCAGGAAGACATGATTATGAAAATGCTTTTTAACAGATATAATTCGAACTCGCGTCTACCGTAAAGAATTGTATTTGGAAAATGTAGCACTAAAGAATGTAGATCATGATAAAACTAAGATTCAGGGTTGACATTGTTACAATTTACTTTATTTCTGTAGATTGGGTGAAGCATGAATGGAAATTTCCCACACAGGTGTCTTAAAACTCACTACAAAGTCACATCAGGAATGTTCAGTAATGTTTAAAAATCACAAAACTTTAAATGTCAAGTTACAGATAATGCTCTTTCCTGTTCTCACTTAGTAACAGTTAAGGGTCGTTTACTCGTAGGGGTCAAGCTATGGCAATAAAATTCTCTCTTGTCATGCTTGATGTAAAGATCTCCTGAAGACTCGCTCTTCTTAAATCTTTCCTCTACTGTCTACATAATTCTCTTTGTTTTGCTTTGTTTTCTTATTTGTTTTCTTTCCAGTAGAACAAACAAACTTTGAAAACTTAATCCGGAACATACACTTGATGACACGGATGAAGATTGCATGCAGCTTAAATAACCATTTCTTTGCCGAATGACCGCTAAAATATATTTTTTTCGACGCTTTTTCTTTTTTGACATTGAGTCAGACCAGACGTGGTTATCTAATGGCAGAAGCCGTCACGTGTTATGGTTCTAAACTTTGCTTTCGTTCAACGAAGAATGATATCTTCCCCGACTGTTCATTCGATCGAAGAATCATGCTTGTAAGGTTATGGGAAAGGGGATGACTAAGTACTTTCCTAATCTATTTCATCATTATTGTAAACGCTTTTTAAAAAGCTAATCATTTATTAATTGACCTATTTCTTTCACTTATTTTTTTCTCTATTACCGTATAACTCTGACCTCCTAAGTCACTCGATAATACTTGAAAACACTAGGAACGTTTTCTTTTTTTGTCATGTCATGATGCGAGAGAAACTAGTAGGCCATATTTTAAACAATGTTTAAGATAAATATAAGAACATTTCGAAATGCGAAAAGAAATTTTTTTTAAGATTTTCATCCCGGAAAACGGGTTAAAAGAATAAATTGTTTTAATTTTTGTAACAGGTAAACCTTATAGTACATGCAATTTCACAAAGAGTTTTACCACTTACTTGGAAGTCATGAGTGTTATTACAAAGCCAAAGGCGTTTTTGATTATCTCGGCAGAACTATTTTATCAAAATTACTGTTTTATTTGTGCGTTTTATGATAAATTTTTAATCACTTGAATGTTCACACCGTTCAGTTGAGCATATTTCATTACTTGATACCTTAACAGAACCTTAAAGCAGAGCTCACGACTTCCAACCAGGTAGCATAGCTCTTCCCTACATGCCTGCCGACACAGCAAGAGTGTTGCATATGACCGAAACACTTTGAAATATGCTTAACTTCAAGTATTAGATTTAGTTCACCGACTTAAGAGAAAACTATAAGTTTGGCTTTTTAAAAGTTTGCAATCTCTATCCTTTGACCTCTCAAAAAACCAAGTTCTACCAAACTTACGGCAGTGTTACGGCGGCCTTTTGGATGGCACAACTTTGGTAGCTGACAAGGCCCGCAGTAGGTTGCAATACTAGGTCTTACCTCCTTACCTTTCTGGCGTCAACTGCTTTACTTAATTTAAGCGTCATAGTATAGGGCACTTTGTGACCTTCGCATAAGGTCAAAGGTGACGCGATTCAGCCAATTTTCCACTTAAGATGTACTTCTAGTACTTTATATTATAAATATACAACAAATAGTTAAATGCAAATAAACATTATGAAGCAATTTGATACAGATTAATCTCTATTTTTCGCGATATCCATTCGAGAATAGTGGGGATGTGTCCGACTTAGCTAGCTCCATTTTGAGAGTGCCTTTCTCCGGTCATATTCCTGGTAGTTGTGACTTTCCAATCGTTGAATATTAAATAATACTTTTCTTCTTCTCTGCTTTTTGGGTCAACCTGACCAAAGTACGAGGGGCAAGCTAGCTTATAAATACAAACTAAGAATAGGAACAAAAGTGGAAGAAATCGAAAAGGAGAGCGATAAAGAGAGAATGAAAGAAAGAAAAGAAGAGAGTCCGAATGAAAAAAAGAGGGAGAGATAGAAAGAGTGAGAAGTGGGAGAAAGAGAGGAGGCAGATAATTGAGAGGAAGAGAGAGAGAGAGAGAGAGAGAGAGAGAGAGAGAGAGAGAGAGAGAGAGAGAGAGAGAGAGAGAGAGAGAGAGAGAGAGAGAAAGGGGTCGGGGGGGGGGGGGGGAAGAGAAAAAGAGGGAGAGAGAGAGAAAGATCACGAGAGATGTAAAAAAAAAGAGACGGAAGAGGAAAAAATAGAGAGAAAGAGAGAAAAAGAGGGAAAAGGAAAGGGAGGAGAGTGGAACACCGCAAAAGGTATTACAAAAAAAAAAAAAAAAATAAATAAATAAATAAAAAATAAAAAATAAAAAATAAAAGGAAAAAACAGAGAGATAAATAATGAAAGAAAGGGAGATTGGAAAAGATGCCTCGTTTTGACCAACCGCTGCAAATCTACCTAAACAACGTTAGTTTTTACCCTGCGTATCTGCAAGTAGCTTATAGACACATCACGTTTTGCCAGATCTAACTAAACTTGTACCTGACACCTCATCCCGAAAATTCTATGTACGAATTACAAGCCGTCACGGCCAATAACGGTAAGACTGCGGTAAGATCTCTAATAACCTGACAGTCGCTGAAGTTCTTGGAAAATATCCCGGTGATAACGAAGTATTAGCGTCGGATAATTGATTATGTGTTATCTTAAAAATAATGGCAAACTTTGGCATTGCATGCACCAGGGATATTTTGTTAGTAAATAACTAAACCAGCTTTTATATTGTTTAATTAGCAGAACCGCGTATTATTATTATTATTATTATTATTATTATTATTATTATTATTATTATTATTATTATTATTATTATTATTATTATTATTATTATTATTATTATTATTATTATTTTCAGACGGAAAAAAATTAGAAACTAAAGATATAAGTAAAAAGGATGCAATTCACATAAATATTTCTAAAAAAAAGTCGCATGTCGACCTGTCATTTTTTCAGGCCACCTGAGCATCTTGCTGATGCCATCATAATGCCTGGAACTTGATCCGCACGACCCTACGTCATGCTAGTTTGAGGCAAACGTTAGAAAATATCCAAGTAGGAGCAACATGAGAGAGAGAGAGAGAGAGAGAGAGAGAGAGAGAGAGAGAGAGAGAGAGAGAGAGAGAGAGTAAAAAAAGAAAACAAAAATAATTGAAAACTTATTACTAGTGAATGAGAGAATCCACCCAAAGGCTGTGATAACCTTACCTAGTTCTTCTCTTATATAATATATTTCCACGAAATACCATAAAATTTAAAGGCCTGGGCCCCTTTAAATTATGCCAATTACTCGAAAAATGAATGTCTAAACGGTTGAAGTGTTTAGTGCATAATTATACGTTCTAGATGGATATTTTACCAACCGGTGTTAAAATGCATGGGAAAAGCATGAGAAAATGCAAATCGGTCTTAACCATAACAACAAAACAACATGGAGATTCAAAGGAAGAAATGCGAAAGTAATAATTTGAAAAACCCGTAATTCCTCGTGACACCTCAGATACTTGAGTTGTTAGTGCGTGGCTGTCTGGATCTATTCGGAAAGAGTTTCCTTTTCTTGATGTATTTTTTTACATCCTAATAAGGTCATTTTAACATACATTCCACCATAGTTCAAATTTCCCTACGATAGAAAAAAGAAAACAAAAATATTTTACTTTTAGGGCGACATAGACAGGAGGGATATCATACCATTTCTATCCACATTTTAAGTTTAGGACCATATCATACCATTTATAAACACAGTTTAAGTTTAGGACCATATCATACCATTTCTATCCACATTTTAAGTTTAGGACCATATCATACCATTTATAAACACAGTTTAAGTTTAGGACCATATCATACCATTTCTATCCACATTTTAAGTTTAGGACCATATCATACCATTTATAAACACAGTTTAAGTTTAGGACCATATCATACCATTTCTATCCACATTTTAAGTTTAGGACCATATCATACCATTTATAAACACAGTTTAAGTTTAGGACCATATCATACCATTTATATCCACATTTTAAGTTTAGGACCATATCATACCATTTATATCCGCATTTTAAGTTTAGGACCATATCACAGGAAAGTATTGAGTACATAATTTATGTTTATAAGAATATATGAATTTTAGCCTGATGAATTAAATAAAGCTTGTCCATAACCGCAGACAAAGGTTAAATGAAAATTCGATATGCTATTATATAAAGAATTTAGATGGAGTTTTCAGCTTCTTTCCAAATACGCCATAAGGCATTTTCCTCGAGAAATGTTTTTTATATAAAAAAAAAGCTTAGATACTTAGATTTGGATAAAATCAGGTAAAAAGGTAATTGCCCAACATTGTGAGAACCACGCTAACGTCTGGATATATTCAGATCTAAACCCAGAACTTACATTTAGGTTTATTATTTTAAATAGTGAAGGCTTGGGAGACCGAAAATATTTTTTTAATTTGTATTTCTCATTTCCTTCGGGCAAAAAAAAAAAAATCCTTTGTCCAACCAGAAAAAAAAAACAACACGATATTAGTTGCTTTCAGTTCTGTTTCAAAAGAGCTACAGTCATGACAATACATAGCGATTAGAATCAATGGTGCAGAGGAATAGGGAACAAATTAGCGAGGTTCACGACAATGTAACACGGTAAAAACAGAACAAAACAAAACTAGTGAATTAGCATTTTCACCGCATCATTAATTTATAGAACAAAAGCAAGGTCTGTTTTTGTGTGTGTGTGTTTGTGTTCATCTAATACCATAATATTTGTCTTTAGAATTATCAATGAACGGTTTGCCTTTGTTACGTTCGCCTTCCATCATTCTCTGTCTGTCTGTTTGTCTAACTGTCTGTCTATCTGTCTGTGTGCCTGTCACCGTTCCGGTCGTTAAAGTACCTTAATTTGTCATGTCATAACCTTCGCTCTCACCCTCAAGCTAAGATAATCTTATTTTAGATGTATTAGTCATACTTTATC
>JAWDGP010001753.1:90000-95000 GCA_033675545.1 Elysia crispata
AACAATCAGAGCAAAAAATTATTTCTATTACAATCTTAATCAAAGCCAGATATCTTTATAACTAGCCATTTCGGTTTGAAAAAGTTCTCCTGTTGTACCTTTTCAAAGACTTCTCAAAATAGGGAGAGGGAGAGGGATAGAGAGAGTGACGTACATACCGAGAAAAAGAAAGAGAGACGGAAGGAGTAACATAAATAGGTAAATAGAGGAAGAAATATAAAGATTATTTTTTTGTTCGAGAACTCTTTCCGCTGTTGAGAATAACGCGTGTTTTTGAAAGCTTGGTGTTGATGTGTTCCAGTCGATGTCAAGGATCATGTTGAGTCGATGTCAAGGATCATGTTGAGTCGGTGTCAAGGATCATGTTGAGTCGGTGTCAAGGATCATGTTGAGTCGGTGTCAAGGATCATGTTGAGTCGGTGTCAAGGATCATGTTGATGATGAACGCCTCGAATTTCGCTCCAACTTTCGCTTTGCTTAAAGTTTATGGGCATCGCAGATGGTTCAATCTAGCTCAGTGGTTCTCAACCTTGTTGGAGGTACCGAACTCCACCAATTTCATATGCGGATTCACCGAACTCCTCTTTAGTGAAAAATAAAATATGATTTTTTTTCAAATTCAAGACCTAGATAAATGTTTTTTACTGGCTCTGCCGAACCCCTGAGATCGACCCACCGAACCCCAAGTGTTCGATTGAACCCAGGTTAAGAACCACTGATCTAGCTATAGAATAGCGGTCACAAGGTCACAAGGTCCAAGGTCGTGGTTGTAGATGACTGTACCGAGAAGTTTGTATATCTGGAACGAGAATTAATTGAATTGCACTGGAGACTTGATCGATAAATCAGAGCTTACATTTGGGGTAAAGCATTTTACCAAGAAGAAGGGTGAAAAACAAGATTAGAGAGAGTGATTCTTGAAAAATTCTATAAGTCAAGTCTTATTATCATAAGTCTGCTCTACAATACTGGATTTTACACCTTTTACGGGCCAATCCTCCTGCGTGTAATAATATCTTTGTTTTGCATCGCAATCACCTGTGCATTTTGTGGCTTTGCCGTGGTCAATTCAAATAATTTGAAAAAAAAAAAATCTACAGTATTTTTCATTTTCAAAGAATATCCTTAGGTGCTGAGTTTTTGGTACGCATCTTATTTTTTCAGATATGTGCTTTATTCTTTTTTGTTTTTTAAATAATTATTTTCCATTTTGTCTGAGCTTAGAGAAGCATTTGACAATGCAATAAGAGACAATTCTTTGCCCTCTTGTGCAGTTTTCGTGATATGAATTGATCTGGACGATAACATTTCAAAATGTCCGTTCGACATGTTTGTGCTTAAGAGCGTAAAATAACACACCAGTGGTGTAGGTGCTTTTTAATTACAGATTCTAATGTACGGAAATCTCCTGGACATGTTTTTATAAAGTTTTATTGTGATAGTCACAACACTCTCACATTTGGACAGAGGTCAACCAATTCACCGGGTTCAAGAGGTAGAACACAAGTCTACCACCACCACCACCACCACTACTACTACTACTACTACTACTACTACTACTACTACTACTACTACTACTACTACTACTACTACTACTACTACTACTACCACTACTACTACTACCACTACTACTACTACTACTACTACTACTACTACTACTACTACTACTACTACTACTACTACTACTACTACTACTACTACTACTACTACTACTACTACTACTACTACTACTACTACTACTACTACTACTACTACCACTACTACTACTACCACTACTACTACTACTACTACTACTACTACTACTACTACTACTACTACTACTACTACTACTACTACTGCTACTGTGTCTGCTATAGTTCGTCTAGCACTGATGCCTGGAAATATTCTCTTCTTTACCACAAGGCAACAATGACATTGGCACGTTTCCCTGAAGCCCCTTCTCGCGACCATGAAATTAATCCACCCATTAGCTACAGAAGAGTTCTGTTCAGGAACAGTTTTTGTTCCGTTGCGAAATGAAAACCCCAAACCGCCAGCTTGAGACACGTTGCACGCTACTTATTTCATTTCGAAATTCATGAGCACATTCGGTCAGTTTCCTTGTCATGTATGTTGACACGGGTTTGTCTTGTCGGGAAATAAAAGATGCTATACAAAATCAAAGCGGAACATTTCTTCCATAAATGTGCCGGAGGAAGTGACTTTGGAACAGTTGCTCAGGGTTAAGTTTCAACTGTTTTCTCAGTTCCTAAATGGCTGGAAGATGGTTGCAGAGCTAAAACTCATACGATAAAGGCTCGATAACGGCTCTCTCTGTACATGCACGATTAATTTGTGGATTTTTTTTTTGTTTGAGTGCCATCGAAGCAGTTTTGGTTGCATTAGGTAAGTTACAGTTAGGTAGAATGAAATGAATATTTATCTCCCACCTGAGAATTTTATCGCAAGCTTAGTTTTGTAGACAATACAGCTAAAAAAAATGAATAAGTGAAACAGATTTAAAACATAAAAACATTTCATGCGGTATTAAATTTCTATGTCTGATTAGGTTTTAATGATAAGGCGCCACTGCTAACAATGGCCGATAACTCTTTAAGTTTTAGACAATTGGGCAAATTTTATAAGTGTGGCTCCTGTTAAGTTAATATCTAAATCTTTTATGATATGCGATATTATGTTGCTCATGCATTGAAGAGAGTAGCAAAGACACTAAGTTTTAATGTACAGTTTTAAAGATTATCGCATGTCTCATATATTTAAACAGTTATAAAACTTGCTAGAAGCATCAGTTTTGGGAGCTCAGCTTGCTCAAGTGTCAGAAATCTGATACTAGCTATGAGAATTGTTTCTCCTGTGACGAGTTCTTGGTAACGCCCAGTAACAACCTCAGTCGACCAGCGATCGCTCTGAAGAAAATGCTAGTGAAACCAAAATGAAATCAATAATAAGAGGTTTTGTTGAAAGAAAAACAGTAAAATTAACAATCAGTAGTGATAATTATTATGTCAAAATAAAGCTATAAGATTCTGATTTTGATAGTCCAAGCCTTCTCATTCAGTCAAAGACGTGCTTCACACACGAATAATAATATCTGTTCAGATTCGAAAATTATGAAGATAATTTTAACTTTTTCTGTAAGAGCTTGACCTTATAAGTATCAAAGTTTGGTTTGGGAGATTGACGGCTCATTCTAAAATGTTTTATACAATATTAAAAAAAAACAACAACAACAACAGCTAAACAACTGTGAGCGTTTGTTTCATAACTAGAATTAAACATGCAACAATTTTTTGGGGCTTTGTAGGCTAGAAACTAAACTGATTTTTAACCAATGGAGAAAAACATGTAATAAAGACTAATAAATCAAATATAAAAAATTTAACTGTCCTCACCATAAAAAAAGGAATGAATGTGCAAGACCTCTTAACAACTAACTAATTTTACAAATTTTATAAGCAAGAAAAATATTAATGATCTGAAAAAAATTGTTTATTTCCCCAGCACAAAACAGTCAGTTAGTTCAATAACCACCTGTTCGCACTTCCTGGTAAAAGGGGAAAGCAAGTTGTTCACAACATTTTTATTTTGACCAACTGTGACGATATAGGAGCCAACGAAAAACTCATGCAAACAAACCGACAGCAGCAAGAAACGTAAAAGAAAGTAAGCAGAAAATTTAAAAAAAACCAACCTGTAACACTTTCAGGGCATCACCTATAATGCTCATAATAACATCTTACAGAAAAACTATATAAAAGCAGTAACGTTAGCAAAGGCAGCATTGTTAATCAATACAGAAACTTTCTCTATTATCTAATTCACCTTCAATATTAATCACCTCAGAGGCCACTATTGCTATCAACTATAAAGGTATTTCAGGCTGGACAAAACGAAACTAGTTTTATAGATTCCTCACTAAATGAGCCAAATAGCAGCAACAGTACAACCGCCTCCTATAACAACAACAGCCATTGGTTGCTCCGGTAGTCAACAATTTTATAGTCTAAAGCAACATCAGCAAATTCAAAACTATTTCACATTTTCTATGAAAACTAACGAATGGATTATAAGTATGGAAGAACTATAAACCTAACAACAAGAGTAACACAGGCTTAAAGCAAAATCAACAGCAACGACAACAAAAAGTACAGATTAACAACAACAACAACAACAACAACAACAACAACAACAACAGTAACAACAACGGCAACAAGAACAATTCAATAAGAACAATAAAAAACAACAACAACGAAGGTGCTTACGAAGAGAGGTGAATGATAAATACAGAAGCTATCACCAAAACTAACACGAGCAGTTGCTGCAACAACCAGCACAGTATTCAGCACCAGCATGTCCCCTGAGAACACACCAGATCCTGGCATGGCGTCCAAACACCAGTTCCACATCGCCGACTACGTCGTGTTTGGAATGACGATCGTCATCTCCATCTTTATCGGGATTTTCTACGCCATCATGGGCAGGCGGAAGAGCAATACGTCAGGTGAGTGAATTGGAACCAAAATTTAAAAAAAAAAAGCTTGAAAATCAATTTTTATCTATCTCAGTCACTTTGCTTAAGATGAAGATAGTGTTAGCAAAATTATAAATATTAAACACTGTGACAGTGGCCAAAACAATTTTGAAAGAAGACACATATTAAGAGTCGTGCATGGATGGTAGGCATAATGCCACAAGTTTGCTAAAAGTATTTCATTACTTTGGAATATTAAGTCTTACGTTTCGAATTACTGCTTCATGTTATTTTGCTTTGACTTAGAAACACAGCTCATTCATGAGCAAAGCAAAATTTATCTCAAAATCCCGAATAATGGATGCCTTATGATATTTTATTTTTATTTCTTCTTGGCTCTTTGATACCAGTTTCGTTCACTGAAATCTGAAATTTCGAGTCTGTGACTGTCTCCATTTTCTTTTCTTCACTGAAAATCTCATCGTATTCATGGCCAGACTCGAAGAGAAAATAAACTCATCATCTCAGG
>JAWDGP010001753.1:100000-110000 GCA_033675545.1 Elysia crispata
AAATTAATGTGAGCTTGCATTCTATTGATGGATTGAGAAATAACGAAAGATAGCTGTTTTACACTTTTACGATGATAGATTATTTCCTTGCTAGATGTTCCTTTGTTCCTTTGTAGGAAAAAAAAATCTGCAAAACTTAATGCCCGCCTGATGCAAGCACAACTAAATTTAATGTTATCTATCGCATTATGTCCACCATAGATTTAGCACTAATGTTGTAATTTAACTGGACTTAACGCAGACTATCACATTACTGTGCCTGTGTCCCACAGACCTGGTACATGGGCATCGTACTGTTTGGTCCTGCCGTGGCCCTGGAAGCAGGTGAGATTCAACACAAGAAAAAATCGTGAAGTTCGGTTCGAAACGCATACCTATTTATACTATCTCAGGTATACTAGGTTGGTTAGGGAGAAGAAAGTAATGTTTGGAAAATTGCGGAAGAGAAGAAGAAAGAAAGAGAGAGACAGATAGACAGGGCGAGAGAGAAAGAGAGAGAGGGAGGGAGATGGATGGATAAAGGGTAAAAATACGAAGTGTTATGATAAAGACAAAAGGGAAAAAGAAGTCATGAAAATGATGGTGTTCATAGTATGAAACATAAAGGTTTTTGTAATTCTAACATCAATAATGATAATAATAATAATAATAATAATAATAATAATAATAATAATAATAATAATAATAATAATAATAATAAAAATAATAATAGCCATTATGCTATACCCCACTAACTTCGGCCCTTGACGCATCTTGACACGGAGATTTCTCAAGACTTACAGACGGTCATGGTAGATGTTTAGAGCTTAACCAATGTCTAGATTCTAGAGATTATTATGTTTTTCAGCATTTTAGATTTAATTATAATAATAACGGACTCAACAACCAACGTGGCATAGCCATAAGTCATCTGAAGGGTTTACAGTTGCATCAACGAAGCTTTCTACAGTTCTTGGGGTAAAAATACTGGGGTCTTCCATTCTACAAGAACAAGAACGGTAATTGATATTATAGTTCTACTATAAAGAATGCGATTAGCCAGCTTGAATTAAATATTCTGAAATCCCTATCTTTTCTTCCCCACAGTGACTGTGATATTATAGTTCTGCTATAAAGAATGTTATTAGCCAGCTTGAACTAAATGTTATTAAGTCCCTATCTTTTCTTCCCCACAGTGACTGGATATCCGTTGTGGAACTCTATTTTGGTTATAGCCATGGTCTCTGTTATCTACACAGCTATAGTAAGTGTCCCAAATTCATGGTTTATCGGAATATAGTAGTATTTACACCCTCTGATTAAAGAATCTACAATTTCCTAGTAAATTATACCGCGGCCTGTCTCTTCAATCAAACTATAGGGAATTTTTCTTGACCTAAATGAAATTCATGACGACAATAGTGCCTCAAATTTGATCGAGCTTCAAGACATCGACTAGACGGGTAATGTCGTCACTACAATCTGGCTTCTGCAAAGGTGAAGGTCATTGTGCGAAAGATGTTAAACTGACTAGGTTATAGGTGAAGGCTGAAAAATGTTAAGCTTTGTTGTCACAGAAATATACGCCTCAAGGCTTAAGCACCACGGGGACAAAACTGTCACCATGGACACGATCAACAAACAGAAAAATAGATCCGTCAATTCTGTCACAGCTTCCTCTGAGAATAAACGATCATTCTGGCTGTAAAACATGTTTGTCAAGGAAAAGCTCAATGGAGTTATTGATAAACTGGCCATAGCAATTTTGCCGGGAGAAAAAAAAAGAAGCAGCCTTAAAAACAAAGCGCATTTATGCCTGTTACCAGCGTGCTGACGTTTTTTGTTTGGCTAGATAGATCCAACCCTTTTTCTACTTGTTTTCTATAGAAAGATCAGTGATCAATGTTTTGACCAACTATTATGTGATGTAATAACTAAGAATCTTGTAATCTATCCAACGCCTGTGTCCCTCAACAGGGAGGCCTCAAGGCTGTCATTTGGACGGATGTGTTTCAAGCTCTCGTTATGTTCATGGGGATATTCGCTATTCTCATCAAGGTAAACAAGTTTTGCACAAGCGATCTCCGTAAGTCGATGTTTGTTGAGTCATTTCAAGCATGTTCAATGGAAGATATATAAAGTGAAAATTTCTTTCCAATGGATTCGTTATTAATTTTTGTGCGTCCACCCCATAAAAAAGTAGAAAACAGCTGAGGCGACATAAATATTAGATAAATACGTGATTACTTTAAATCATGTATGTTCGCGTACGAACAAGAGAGCGAGTGAGAGAGATAGATAGAGAGCTAGAGAGAGAGATAGATAGATAGATAGATAGATAGATAGATAGAGAGCTAGATCGATAGAGAGCTAGATCGATAGAGAGCTAGAGAGAGAGAGATAGATAGATAGATAGAGAGAGATAGATAGATAGAGAGCTAGGGAGAGATATAGATAGATAGAGAGAGAGATAGAGTGCTAGATAGAGAGAGCTAGATAGATAGATAGAGAGAGAAGCTAGATAGAGAGCTAGATCGATAGAGAGCTAGATCGATAGAGAGCTAGAGAAGAGAGAGAGAGAGATATAGAGAGAGATAGATAGATAGAGAGCTAGGGAGAGAGAGATAGATAGATAGAGAGCTAGAGAGAGATATATAGATAGAGAGAGAGAGAGATAGAGAGAGAGATATAGATAGAGAGCTAGAGAGAGAGAGAGATAGATAGATAGAGAGCTAGAGAGAGAGAGAGAGACCGAGGAAAAGTAAGACCAAAAGATCATGAAATGCTAGGTAACTGATGCAGACAAGTACCACGTCTCCGATGTAAACGTGTGATGCTCTGGTTGAAATCTGCAGATCCTCATGCTGAAGCCTTGAGTAAGAAACTCTGCATCTCTACACATCAGCACAATAGGAATAATTATACAAAGACGTTATTGTTTTTCCATTTCAGGGCACGGTAGACGTGGGCGGGCCGAAGCGGGTGTGGGATATAGCCTCGGCAGGAGGACGTATGAACTTCTTTAAGTATGTGTTTGTTATAAATCAGGTCAGGATTATAGCTGCATTTGCTCTAGGCAATCATTAACAACATAAATACAAAAAAAAAAAACAAAAAAAAAAACAAATAAAATAAAATAAAACAAAAATAAAATAAAATAAATACAAAAAAAAAAGAAAAAAAAAAAAACCAGCAACATATTATTAAACATATAAACAAACAAAAACTTATGAATATAAAGGAAACCATTTTATTGAAAATTAATGAACTTTAGAATGTGATTAAATTCTTTTAAAACAAAATCCGTAAATATTTCTGAAATGCTCAAGATTTTCTTCCAAGGTATTAATGAACTTCATGTTTACCAAAAGAAAAAAAAAACAACAAAAACAAGAACAAAACAAAACAAACAAACCGTGGTGCCTCTTAAAAATTCCACTTTGTAACACTAAGCCTGTTTCCTAAATATCTATCGACTTTGACCTTAACCCTTTGAACCTCCACAGCTTTGACCCTGACCCCAGAGTGCGCCACACGTTCTGGAATCTCTTCGTGGGCTCCATCATCCGGGGCTTTGGTCTGGGGTTTAACCAGAGCACGGTGCAGAGGATCTCCAGCACAAGGACCATTGGAGAAGCTAAAAGGTGGCTCTGAAAAAAAGAAAACCACAACAAAACAAAAAAAACAACAACACGGCTCCAGGTTAACTTCAATAATTCTAAACTCATTTTACGTGTTCGAATTCGTTTTCTACGCTAGTGAGTTTTGACACACAACCTGAAGTTAATGCGCTTCGTTATTTCAAAGTAAGTGAAAACTTGCTGCTTGTTGGCTGTAAATATTGTAAGATTGTAAACGCCGCTTCTCTCCAAATCCTGTTTGTCCAGAATGCTACTGATCGTTGCTCCGTCCTTCTTCATCACACTCTCTCTCGCCGCCTACGAAGGGATCGTGACCTATTCTTACTTCCAGTTCAAAGGTTGTGACCCTCTGGCGTCTAAGCAGATATCTAACCCAAATCAGGCAGGTTTCATGCAAAGTTTTGTCGATATCGACGTTTGGTTAGAAATTCTTCATTGCTTTAGACACCCAGTAAGACATGGGTTGCTCCTTTATCTTTAATAATGTTCTAGTTTTGCGGTACTCTATCATCACTCATACGATTTGTTCAACATCAATGTGTTTGAAATTTCTCCATCGACTACAATCATGATGTAACCAACCCATGATAAATTCCTTGTAACACCTCCAACATATCTATGTGCGGGAGAAGTATTAAACGACGAGCTTTTTTAATAATCGATGTATAGTTAGCTTACCTTTTGTTAAATGCGATTTTACGTTCCTCATTGATTTCAAAATTTTGATTATCCTTCCGCATCTATCGCTTTATAAAAGTCTTGCATTTCCACATCTTTCTCTCTCTAAGTCTCTTGACACACACAAACATACATACAAACCCATCTATTACGTTTCGGGATTGCTCTAGCCATATTTACAATTTTTCATTTTTGTCATTAAGTATTCATTTTACCACTTTTTAAGGATCATTTTCAATGTTTCCCACATTTTCGACGAAATCTCTCACGGTGATTGTTGTTTCTCCTCCAGCTGGTTCCCTTCATCGTTATGGAAATCTTCGCCAAGCTACCAGGCATGCCTGGGTTATTCCTCGCCTCGCTTTTCAGCGCTTCTCTCAGGTAAATGGTGTTTTAATGTTGTGACAGTGGTACTAGGTTCAGCGCTTCTCTCAGGTAAATAGTGTATTTTAATGTTGTGACAGTGGTACTAGGTTCAGCGCTTCTCTCAGGTAAATGGTGTTTTAATGTTGTGACAGTGGTACTAGGTTCAGCGCTTCTCTCAGGTAAATAGTGTTTTAAAATGTTGTGACAGTGGTACTAGGTTCAGCGCTTCTCTCAGGTAAATAGTGTATTTTAATGTTGTGACAGTGGTACTAGGTTCAGCGCTTCTCTCAGGTAAATAGTGTTTTAAAATGTTGTGACAGTGGTACTAGGTTCAGCGCTTCTCTCAGGTAAATAGTGTTTTAAAATGTTGTGACAGTGGTACTAGGTTCAGCGCTTCTCTCAGGTAAATAGTGTTTTAAAATGTTGTGACAGTGGTACTAGGTTCAGCGCTTCTCTCAGGTAAATGGTGTTTTAATGTTGTGACAGTGGTACTAGGTTCAGCGCTTCTCTCAGGTAAATGGTGTTTTAATGTTGTGACAGTGGTACTAGGTTCAGCGCTTCTCTCAGGTAAATAGTCTTTTTAATTTTGTGACAGTGGTAATAGGGATAGCATGATAAAGATAATGTATCAGATTTCGGTTTACAAGGGTTTGGTTTGAACCCACGAGGTAAAATTAAACCCGAGGCTGAATTTCTTGTCGAGAAAAGCTTTTGATATGTTTGTTCTCGCCCACTTCAACTATGAATGGGTACCTGCTCGGATTTGAAGTAAATCTTGCAAGATACTAACGGCCAATCAGTTGTATGATAACTAACTGTGCATAATGCTTGAAACCGAAATAAGCTGAGGCTGCTGTCGATCTAAAAAACATAATCAAAGAAAATGCCGTATAGAAAATCTATCTATAAAGCTCATTTATATAAAAAACATATATGACTTGTAGTAAAGGGTTATAGGATCCCTCAAAAGAGGATGAGGAAGATGCTATCATGCTTTAGCACAGGGAATCCAACATTTGTAATCCTATTTGGGAATCTCTGTTTTCTCAATTTTCGGTAAATTCCTCTCACATCTATGATCTAAGGGACAGAACTGTAGAAAGGGCCAATGCAGTATCAAGAATTTTAGTTCCCGTCTTTAAATGTCTAACCCTTTCAAAATCGTTCTCAAACATAAAAATAATAGTTATAATGTTTTGCTGGACGTCTCGCTATGGCGTAAACACTGTAAAACGTGAACTTTAAATAAATATGCTTATACGTAAGCTCAGATGTGTAGAAATAATGATAAGCGTAAAAGGCCCGTAACTAAGAAATTTACTAATTCAACAACAGACGCCAGTTCACAGCATAATTACAAATCTTTATGCTGAGTAAGACTAGAACTAGAAAAATATCAATCCCACAAATGAATTGATGGAAACAAGCATCTCTGTTGTCATAGGAACCCACTCATGGCTAGCAGCTAAAAAGAACATTGAAAATATCGGTATAGATATCATTTCAATTAACATATCCGCGGCCTTTGGCTTGATGAATCGACAAATCCTTCTGAACTTTCCAAAAGATATCGTTAAGGAAGGCGAACTGTACCCAGCCATTTACGTCTGAATAAAACGTATATGGGCAAAGCCGAAATACAAGACATTAATTTTTGCATGCACTGACGGTACACCTTGGAGTAATGGACTTTTCCGGTGTTATTGACAACCTACTTTGAACACCACCACCCCAACCAGCCCCCCTCCCTCCCCCCCACCTCGCCAAAAACAAAACAAGCAAGAAAAAAAAAACACAATCCCCCATTCCCCCCAAAAAAAAACAAAACAAAACAAAACAAATCAATACAAAACAGCAACGAATAAAATCCAACTCAAAACAAAACAAAACAAAACAAAAAACAAAAAAAAAATCAAAAACAAAAAACAAAAATATAAACAAAGAAACCAGAGGTAACAATATCAATCACCTAAACAAAGAATTGATAACTATCGAAGTTATATACTTTTGAGGATGTAGATTTTCGTTGTAACAGGTCATGTAGCCTAGATATTTGTGAAATTCAGAACATTGATTAAAAACAAGTACCGTTTTATAGTAAACAGTTGACAAAGATTAAGTTTCCATTGAGTGACAAAATACTTGTCAACAAAGCCATCATGTTATATCTTTACTAACTTTAGTTAAAAAAGTAATAAACCTCAGATGGACGTTTATGACAACACTGCAGATATCAAGCCAGAAAGAACTGTCACAAACCTTACCTGAGTTAACACTTAAAACACCAGAAGATTTAAAACAACTAGATCTAGTATAGCTCGCACAGAACCTGGAACAATCGGCAGACATTCACCAAGCAGGCGACAAAGATAACTGAGGCGTAACCGCTCTGAAGACATGGAGGCGTCAGGAAAATCAATCTTTAATATCATAATTAGGTCATTTTCACTTGGAGCATTATCCTAACCACTCCTGAGCGCTACCTTCAACTCTAGCTCTTATAAATCTTACTTTTATATCAATGTGTGGAGAATTTCGGCTCCCTGACCATTGCCCACCAATACTTCTGTCCACAGTACCCTGAGTTCTGGTCTGAGCAGTCTTGCGGCCTTGACCTGGGCGGATATATTGCATCCTCTAATTGGTGATATCTCTGAAGTAAAGGCAACGATTATCATTAAATTCACAGGTGGGTTCTCCAAGGTGGCCTAACTTATGCCGGTGTTAAAATATAACATATATTATTCGAACTTCGATTAGTTGAACTTTGCATACTCGAATTTATTTCAGAGATCTAATAAAGATTAATTATATGCAGAATAAACCCAGATATGAATTGTGACTATTCGATTTATAATTTTTATTCGGTGTGGCTACGAAGTTGGAACTTTTTTTTTTTAATTTTCCACAGCCCTTCGAGTTTATGTGGCTAAGGAGTAGAGAACCCGCCATGAGAATGTTAGGATGCCCAGTGTGGATCACATTGATGTTCTGTTTTATTATTAATTCTTATCTACCCAGTGATGTCTGTTTGTTCATTGAGTAGTGTTTAGTGGTCTATATCACCAATCAATCGATAGAGCGATCGATCAATCATACAAAGCTCTCTCAGCTAGATTTAATCCAACACAGAAATTAAGTCTAACTCAAAGAGCAAACCCTCAAATAATAATAATGATGATAATAATAATAATAATAATAATAATAATAATAATAATAATAATAATAATAATAATAATAATAATAATAATAATAATAATAATAATAATAATAATAATAATAATAATAATAATAATAATAATAATAATAATAATAATAATAATAATAATAATAATAATAATAATAATAATAATAATAATAATAATAATAATGATGATGATGATGATGATGATAGTAAAAATAACACTTATCGTCCAAATAACTTCATCTAAGTTAAAAGAACACAATCTGAGCCACATCAACCTGAAAGCAATGGTGCCCAAGTTAGAGAAACCGCAGTATCTTTTATTTGTATTATTGCTACCACTTGCTTTTATAAAAAGTATTGCCAAAACGTGTAGCAGGATTATTCATCAAGAGTGCTCTCTCCTCAGTTGTACTTTTCGGGGGTCTGGCGTGCGCTGTGTCTTTCCTAGTCGCCCAAGTCGGTGGGACCCTCACACAGGTATCTTAGTTTTGTTGTCGCATTCAACTATAATTTGAAAAAAAAAACACCTAAAAGAAGCAAAAAAAAAAAAAAAAAAAAAAGAAAACAACGGAGTGTGAAAAATGGCCATGTATCCAGAGTAAAGTAATGTTCTGTCTCCCTCTTTTCCTTTGTAGGTTTACCTTTCAATTTTATTTTGCATACATGGCCAGAATAGTAGTGTTCTGTGTCTCTCTTTTTCTTTGTTAGTTTACCTTTCAAGGTTATTTTGGCTTCCGCCCCCCCCCATGAGTCATGGGTGAGCGGACCTTCTAAAACAATGCCTTAATTACAATAGTATAATTATTTTAGCATCCATTTTTATGAAACGGATAAAATTTATTCGTGCAACGAAGATTTCACCTGATCAAAGTTAGTTTCAGATCAAAATTTCCCCCATCCTTACGACAACCTTTTAACATTTACACAAGTCCTTAATTTTAAAGTTTTGATTATGACGCCATCGATGGGAAAAAAAAAACAAGAAAAACAAGAGTTCTCTCGCCTTATCGATAAGTTTACACTGAAGTTTGAAAAGTTGACGTGCGCATAATTAAAGTAAAATTATTATGTTGATAAAATCGGCAGGTAACGCTATGTCTACTTATATCTGCTTATGTTTGGAAGATTGGAGAGATGTCTCTGAGTTATTTCCCATTCATAACAAGTCATTGATAAAAGGCCTGAAATTGTTTGGATTTGGAGATTTTTCAGTTCCAGATATTCTTTTTTTTTTAAATATTATTTCAGATAGCCGGAACACTTCTTGCGTCATTTGCAGGACCATTGACCGGCATTTTTTTCCTCGGCTGCTTCTTCCCTCGGTGCAATGCCAAGGTAAACTTTCCAGTATATCATTATAACAGTTCCCGTTAAACAATCATGGAAAGATACATCATATTGATGGCCATTCCTGAAAAGCAACCTCTACGAATGCTATAGGCAAGCGAATTAACATCCTGCAATGATGGTGTTGTAATTTCAGTGGAAAAAACCTAATGCCCCCAAAAAAGGATAACTTACCATTGCAGACTAACAAATACCTCAACGTAATAATGAACACCTCAGATAGTCAATGGAAGGTCTAAGGTAGACATATGTTTTTACACATTATGCTGATGCACGTTGGTAAGAATATCCACCACCAACCGTTAGACATAATTATAGTTCGAAGACATGAAATCGAGATCGCGGGATGAGTTCTGGATCTCGTAATCAACTCTGTATCTTTTCATGTGTTCAGGATCTCATGATAGGTTCTTCATCTTTTGATGAGTTTAGGATCTCATGATGAGTTCTTGATCTTTTGATGAGTTCAGGATCCCTTGGTGATTACAGGATCTTTTGGTGAGTTCTTGGTGTTTTGATGAGTTCAGGATCGTTTGATCAGTTCTTGGTCTTGTGATGAGTTCAGGATCGCATGATGAGTTTAGGATCTTTTGATGAGTTCTCGATCATTTGATCAGGATCTCATGATGAGTTCTTGATCTTGTGATAAGTTCAGGATCTCATGATGAGTTCTTAATCTTGTGATAAGTTCAGGATCTCATGATGAGTTCTTGATCTTTTGATGAGCTCAGGATGTCATGATGAGTTCTTGATCTTGTGATGAGTCCAGGATCTCGAATGTGTTCTTGATCTTGTCATGATT
>JAWDGP010001753.1:115000-167500 GCA_033675545.1 Elysia crispata
AAGAAGAAAAGAGACAGAAAGGGAAGGAAAAAATGCTAAGATGACAGGCAATCAGATGGATCTTGCCGCTCTTCTCGTACCTTTTGCTATTATTGTCGATTTTTTCCATCCTTTCTTTTCTGCTTCTTCTATGCCTAACAGGCAATGCAAAATCCTCAGTCTCCACAGCTCTTTGTCTTAGATCTAGAACCAAGTACCGCTTCACAATCTGGTTAGTCAAAACTGCGTAGTTTACTGTAAGTCTAACTGAGAATAAAACTCTTCTGTTTAAAGGGCGCATGCACGAGTAAATAACGCAGTTTTAGAAAAACGCGACAGTTAAAGATGCCAAGTTCTTGAAAACCCGTTTGATATTTCTTAGTCTCTGAGTAAAAGATTGAGCCACTTTTGATGAACCACAGTTATAAGCGTCGATACTTGGCTCTTTGAAGTATTCAAGTACCATTCAATCTCCATTCTTTTAAAAACTAAGTTACCGAGTTTTGGGAAACCTCTCTTCTCAAAATGGGTTTTCCTAAAATTTTCAATAATCAATTTTACAAAGCGTGCTGGTTTTATTCACTAGTTTTGATATAAAACTCCCTCCCTCTCCCTCTCTCTCTTTCTCTCTTTCTTTCTCTATTTCTCTCTCCCTCTCCATCTCTTTCCTGTTCTCTATCTTTATTTCTCTCTCCCTATATATCTCTCTCTTTTTCCTGTTCTCTATGTTTCTTTCTCTATTCCTCTCTCCCTCTCCTTCTCTTTCCTGTTCTCTATCTTTCTTTCTCTATTTCTCTCTCCCTATATCTCTCTCTTTTTCCTGTTATCTATGTTTCTTTCTCTATTCCTCTCTCTCCCTCTCCTTCTCTTTCCTGTTCTCTCTCTTTTCCTTTCTCTATTTCTTTCTCCCTCTTCATCTCTTTCCTGTTCTCTATCTTTCTTTCTCTATTTCTCTCTCCCTCTTCCTCTCTTTCCTGTTCTCTATCTTTCTTTCTCTATTTCTCTCTACCTCTCTTTCCTGTTCTCTCTCTTTTCCTTTCTTTATTTCTTTCTCTCTCTCCCTCTCTTTTCCTTTCTCTATTTCTTTCTCCTTCTCCCTTCTTTCCTGTTCTCTATCTTTCTTTCTCTATTTCTCTCTTCCTCTCCCTATCTTTCCTATTCTCCACCTTACTTTCTCTGTTTCTTTACCCAGGCATGAACAGACCAGGAGATGTAGACCCCAGGTACCTGATCCCCATATCAGAAAGTCTCCTCATCTTCCTACCCAGGCCAGTCAAACGCTGGCTGAGCTCCATTGGACCACAGTACATGGAGGACAAATACAAGGTACGTGGACGTTACACACACTTGACAAACAAAATACAATTGCAAAACTTGAATTCTTATATTTTGAACATAATGTTCGCCTTATTATGTGAAAATAGTCACTTGTTTTTTTTTACTTATAAAGTATGGCCTTCAATTTTAATATTTTGATTTCAATGCATCTCAGTTTCAAGATGTCGTAATTGAAGATTTTTTTTTATGAAAAAGCTAAAAGTAAATTTGATTCATTAGAGCCTAAAACCAGATAATTCATACAAAGATCAACAATTGTTGATTATTTAAAAATCCTCTAACCTTACCTTCGTGCAACAGTCGAAATTTACTAGCGCAAGTTAGCAGGAGATAATTATATTCAATAATGATCATTAAAAAACAAATTCTCTTTACTTACTTTCGTGCAACAGTCCAAATTTACAGACCCGAGTAAGAATAAAAATATCGATCCGATGAATATGGAGACGGAAATTGTCGCTATTACGGAAAAACCCAGTCACGTGAACGGCGACTTAGAGGGAACCAACGATACATCGGGCAACTCGACCCACTTAGCTACTGAAGTCGATATCCAAGAGGACATGGACCTCAACAGCCAGGAGGACTCCAAACTGATGGCCGCGTGAGGATTATATCTATGGCTTCAACAAGACTTTTGGGCTCACGTTGTAGAAAAGAGAGAAAACTATAACTCAACCACAGCAAACTTACTTACACAGATGCAACATAACTTTTGTGCTGTTTGATGCGAATGGACAGAAGCTTAAGACTGCTCTATGCATAACCAAGAGATGGCCAATCAATATGTCTGTATTTATGGATGCGTGCAAAACATGAGACGTTAAATGTCATTACGAATTATGTAGCAGTTTCATGTTATTTATTGATGTATCATACTTGATTGTTGGTAAGAAAGTGTTAGCATTATATCAAAAGCTGTGATCTGATCATTATAACTTCTATTATTCGGTATGAATGAAATATATTATGCTTTTTACTCATCTTGTTGATTTTATTCACGTCTTCAATTATTTATTGACTTGAAACGAATTTAATGAAATAGAAGAATAAAACCAGAATATATTTTACCACGACTAAAGAGCTACTAATACTATGATAATGTTGACTGAAATGTTACCAAGAAGAAGCATACACCGCGTTGTTATTGAAATGAAATTGAGTTCTTATTTCTGAGGCGTATATGCCAGTTGACACTTAAGTTTTATGGAAAAAAAACACGCCTATATCTCACATAACCTGGCATTATATTTATATGAAAAAACTTAAAGTGTCGTACGTTTATAACATTACTGCTAATGATTGTGATGGTACAAATAAAGAGACGTTGCATGTGTTTTATAAACAGGAGTTCCTTTAAAATGTATAAGGAGGACTCTCACATTTCTTTTGTGAG
The DNA here is from genome assembly GCA_033675545.1 of Elysia crispata. Classification (NCBI taxonomy): domain Eukaryota; kingdom Metazoa; phylum Mollusca; class Gastropoda; family Plakobranchidae; genus Elysia; species Elysia crispata. Next base: position 117,714 of record JAWDGP010001753.1, read on the forward strand.
TAACTTCATATTTCCTAACAATTACCTGTAAACGTAAACAGGAAAGCACAAAACTGAAAATAGAAATACAGTTCACCACTTCTAAGTTAGAATGTAACTTTGATTGAAAGATAACGATAACTTGGTTTAACAAGGATAATTCGCAGAAAACAAAATTATTGGGGCAACAATAAGCATTTCCGTTTGGTGATGTAATTGTGTGCAATTTTTCACTTAATTGGAAGTGTTAACGACATTCTAAGCTAACACTTCTATAGAATTTCTTATTGCAAGCGAAAAAGATGGTACACTTTGATAGTTATAGATAGTATCTGACGGTATTTCATTGTTGAAGCCCTTTGGAAACTTCGCTTCATGTCCTGAGCATTGTCGTGGCACTTGTTGCTCATATGAAAAAACCAGAATTGAAATATTTTCTTGCATCTATCTTCCTTTATTTCTTGATATTTTTACTTCATTCATTTTACTTTAAGGTAAACTTAACTCAATCATATTTTTTAATATTGGCTTTTTCGACCACTTTTTTCAGCCAATGAAGTTTCCTTGTCTATATTTCTCTATATATCTTGGCAAACATACGCTCCGCCATTTTTTTTTTATTGAAGAATATCATTAGGAGCCCCGCATCCTGGCCCAGCTTGTCTTTTTATATGAAAATGTGCCATTCATAGTTTTTAAGTTTTCATTCAGCAAGTCTTCTTCAATTTCTGTTTACATTATAAGAAAGCCATGGAAAACAAAACGGCTTGCTTCTCCATTAAAAAAATAAGTATGAATTTTTATAGTGATATTGGACTATTTACAAGAGGAACCATTTGCATTTTTTTTTGTATTTTTTTTCTATAGTAACCGTCGAGGTTCATTGATAGTATCTTAACTTGAAATCGAAGGATTAGAGTTCGAATATTTGTTGGGACTGATGCAAAATTAAATCTTTAAAATAACATCTTTTTGATGGTATTTCATAAATCTAGTGCAAAAGTCCTACAAAAAAAAAAATAACCAAAAAAAACCAAAAAAACAACAACATCAACAACAACAACAACAACAACAACAACAACAACAACAACAACAACAACAACAACAACAACAACAACCGCTATTTAATTATTAATTTTACCGTATAGTGACTGTGCATAACTATTCTAATCTCTCTCTTGGATAAAGTAACCTCCCATTCAAAATATACAAATATGAGTTATATTTTAGAAAAAAATTGCGTGAAGAAAAACTGACAAAAATATTAATTAAAGTAACATTTCAAAGCTTGATCATTGAAAAAACCTTTGAATTTTTGCAAAATACTAACGAGGGGAAATAAATGAACAATCCTTTTCAGTTGCTTTGAAAAAAAAGAGCGATTAATCGTGCGACGAAGGAGAGAGAGAGGGAGAGAGAAAGAAAGAGAGAGAGAGAGAGAGAGAGAGAGAGAGAGAGAGAGAGAGAGAGAGAGGGTGTTAGAGAGAGAGAAAAGGAGGAGGAGGAAGCAGAAGAAGAAGAAGAAGAAGAAGAAGAAGAAGAAGAAGAAGAAGAAGAAGAAGAAGAAGAAGAAGAAGAAGAAGAAGAAGAAGAAGAAGAAGAAGAAGAAGAAGAAGAAGAAGAAGAAGAAGAAGAAGAAGAAGAAGAAGAAGAAGAAGAAGAAGAAGAAGAAGAAGAAGAAGAAGAAGAAGAAGAAAGAGAGAGAAATCAAGAGAATAGATATAGAGATGGAGAGAAGAGAAAAGAGAAGGTGGGAAGAAACCACTGTTATGCTTATAAAAATCGAAGTTACAATTTTTGTAGAATCCTTCTTCTCCTGAACACTTTTAGTTTATTACCACAATGTAAGATCTCTCAACCTTTTCTAGAACTGCGACAAAACGAAACTTCATATTTTGAAATCCAAGAAAGAGGAAAAAAATTATTAAAAAGGCGTAAAGTTTGAAACTTTCCATATCAATGCCTTGTTCTCTGTCAATTTTTTTTTTTTTTTTCAATTCAAGGCAAAGCAATTTGGAAAAGAAAATTAAATAAGAAAACGTGGAGCTTTTACGACCCGGACAAATCGTGCGAAGAGATGCGCAGGTGATTCAGAATGACGCATCAAAAATATACATGTCCTCTCTATTTTCACGACGCATGCGCTGTGGAAAATGATCTAGGATCACCTCAGATACTCGAAAGACAGTTTTTTTTTTTCGTGTGTGTGTGTGTGTGTGTGTGTGCCGTCACTTGGTCACGTGAAGAAATTCAAGGCTGTTTGGGCGCAATCGGTACGCCATTTTCCTCTGTAGGTAAGTCTAACTTATTCAACATCCCCATAGCCTGTCTCAAGAGTCTGATACGAGAAGACTTCCTCTAAAGACGACTTTCCATAATGCATTTAAAGTTCGTGCAGTGAATTCGCCGCACCGTGCTCTTCCGGAAACGTTGAAATTTCTGTTTCCAAAGTTTTTTTCGCAAGACGGACAAGGACGCAGCGCATTGATACAGAAACCCAAAATTCTTTGTGAAATTCCGCTGCTCTCCCTCCCAGTAATCTAAACATCCGGTCTTTCAAACACTTTCATCTTTTACTTGATTCATAATGTACTGGCACCAAGCAATTATATTTGGTTGAAGCTTCAAACTATGTTACGGAAACGGGAGGAACGTTTCAATCACTGCAATTTTTGCCGTATTCATTCAGGATCTCGTGCGACGTCCCTCTACACAATCTTTTAGGTAAAAATTGAAAAGAGAGGCGGTCGTTTAATATGTAGCACGGGTATTGAAAGTGCCACAGACGATGCTTTTTTTTTTTTAAACAATCCTAGTTTAAAGAATGAACCGGCTCCCGTCGAGAAAACCATCATTACTAATTTGGCTTTTATAAAAATCTTGCCATTACTTCTCAATGTGCACAAGGCATGCAAAATTTTCAATCATTTCGTCAATAAATTAGCCAAAATATAAATTACAAGCACAAAATGAACAATACTGAACAATAATGTCATCATTTTTTAAAGTAAGAAATTTAAAGGCAATTGACTGAGCCAGACTGAGAAATTTTAAGCCCAAATCTGCTACCCATATACCAAATGTCAGGAGGATTCAAGAGAAAAATATCTTGCGAAACCTCAAAGCTGTTATTTGAGAAAAAAAAAAGTTTAAAAAAATAACACAATAATAAAAAGAATATAAGACAATTGTATTTTTTTAAGTCTATCAAGTAGGTAGTTTATTTCGGTGTTACGTTAGACTGCAACATTTATTTATGTATACATTATTTTTTTTTTTTCAAATTGCCTTTAGAATGATGATACCCTGGTTTATCTAGCCAAATCTTCTGTGGTTCATCGAAACATTTGAGAGTGGGTTTAATTGAGAAGTTTTGTTTTCCTCTTAAAAAAATTGGAAATGCACACTGGTTTATTACATGCATAAACTTCAAGCAATCTTTATTTTCTGAAAGTTCTATTCACTGTTCGGTTCCTACAGCCAGCTTTGTACGAGGGTCGAGGGAAGTGCCCAAGCCATTCAGGTCACTTGCTGAAATGACTATGGAATCGCACGCTTAGTGTAATAATTCTACTCATTGAGATCTTCACTGCTGCCTCGTCTCGGTCAGGACTCTGTACGTTGTTCGTATGATACCACTTTGTCGGAAATTTAAAAAAAAATGAATATGGAACGAGGTAGCTTTAGTCAAGCGTAGTCTGCCTTCCTGCTCAGAAAGGTGTTTGATGTTGGCAATATAAAGAGGAAACAACAAACATGATGTCACTAAAATGAAAGAAGTATGGCTTGGTTTGAACTTTTCTCATGCACCATGGAAGAATAACAAGCTGAGAAACCTTAAATTTTTATCAGATTTCAAACAGAGCTATACTGATGAATGCATTCATCAACGACTACATTATGTGTATTGTAATGTATGCTGCGGAGATGTAAAAGGCAAAATGAAGCTATCATTCAGATTTTTTTCGGCAGATTCAGATTTTTTGACAGAATCATTCAGATTTTCTTTTCCTGAAGAGTGGCAGGTCTGGCCTAGACAGTTTTAATCCACATTTTAAAGTATATAGATACCCAAGATGTATGTCTGTCTTACCCAAAACTTATGACTTTTGAGAAAGCTGCCCTCTTTCTTTTTCTAAATCGATATTGAATGATGCTGATATATCTGTAACATTAAAAAGTTTCTCTAACAATTGCACAAAAAAATTCCTTCCTTTCTGTCTTAATTAAAGAAATTCTGCAACCTCCACAGAGGGATGGCCAGATGGCAAAGAGTTTGACTGATTCCCTGGTCAGTCGGGAGGAAGAGGAGAGACACCAGAGGAATATAAATGAGGATGAACAGCTCAAAAACCAAATAGCTGAGGTCAGTGTCAGGCACAAGATTTGGGTTAGTTAGATCATGTCTTGCGTGTTGTTTTCTTTATCGTTTAGGCCTAGGCCAATTCTTCCGAGTAACACCGATCTCTCCACCTTTACATCCAGTCCTAGGCCCTCGCTATCATTTCCAGCTGGCGATTCCGACTGTTTGACCAGTCTAGATCTTACATGATTTCGATGATGGCATCGACGATCGAACAGTTCTCTCACAAATCATCAGCTATATATCTAGTGTGTTTTTACAACAGGCAATGTAGATCTAGTTCACACTAGAATCGTAATCTTGATTTAGAAGTCTGCTAGATCTGTAATTTATTTTAGGAGCTAGACTCTAGATCTAGATTTAGATCTACGTGTTTCCGAACGATCGACAAATTCCAGATCTGGATCTAGATTAATTCTGTCAGGGAAAAAACGCGGCGGATAGAGCTAGAACCCGCGACCTCCCAAATAAAACTGCACACTCTACCCCTCTTTCTTTTATTTGTTTCGATGAAGCCTGAATAGGACTTTATAGATTTTTATCTATCTCCGTTTTTTGTTTTGTTCTGTCTGGATTCTGAATGTGATCGCTCTTGCGAGATTTTCGAAACAAAATTAACTTGTGTAACTTTATTCCACAATGGAATAGATCTAGATCTACATTTTCTGTAGATTTTTTTAGATTAGATCTGTCTGGTAGGAAGCTGAGATAGTGATAATGGAGAGATTTCTTCACAAACAGCCAAAGGCATTTGATGCTGAAAGTGAATCTTCATTAAATGCCCAGTTAGTGACCAAAGCCAGGACCAGGCCCCTGAACATGAATAAGCATCTCTTGAAGAAGCTTGCAGTCTGTCTCCCTCACAAAGTAGGAAGGCTCTACAACCCTTGTAAATTGTGTAAATAAGTGTTATTTTGTGGTGAGGAAACCTTTTCTTCATATAAATCTATTATTTTTTTTATAATTTGTGTGTCAGCGAGCAGGCACTGTCGGTCAGGAAAAATGTCATTCGTTATTTTCCCATTTTTCATATTTCAAAAGTTAGCAGGTCTGCAATTCCAACCAGTCAAACTGTTCTTCTTGATCCTTATGCCTAGTGCGTTTTTCTGGAGTAGAGAGCAATATAACAAATTTTAACAATGAAAAAGGTATGAAGCAAAGAATGATGTCATCAAAAGAAACGAAATATGATCAGCAAAAGACAGAGGATAGAATTTGTGCATGCATAGAATGGATCAAGAGTGGAGGGTAAAAAAAAAAGATAGTGAACGAAGAAAGAGATAGCTGAAAAGTACTGGATAAAGACAAAAATAGATAAATGAGGATGGGAAAGACACAGAAGAGGATGAGGAATGAAAGATGGATGTTAAAGAAAAGATAATGTTTGGTACAGGTGGAGGGAGACGGATAGAGGATAGAGCTAAAGGAAGGGAGGATTGAGTACATAGTCTGAGGGTGCTGTATTAATCACACTGGAACTCAAACTCCACAATACTCAATTGAATGAGTTAGCTTGACAAGTATCTTGAATCCTTTTGATATCCCACCATAACCTCCACACTCACCACATTATATGCACTCCAGAAGTTTGCTCAGAATTCTAAATCTCTATTTTGTAGAGCATTTGCTTTGAGATCTGTAGAGAATTAAATTTCCTCTTGCACCTCTTAGAAACGCTACTGTAGTGGATCAGTTTGGGGTCTTACCTTCTCTGCTATGCCCTGTCTGAATGTGGTCAATTATTTAGGCAAAAAGCTTTCCTTTTGTAAAGGAGCTTTACCAACCAATCAATCTATTCGTCATTCATAAAAACCAAATAAAAGATCACTCTGTCAAGGATGTCACTGTATCATTGTATCTTTACTCATTGAATCTTCCCAACATTTAGGGAGAAACTTTATGGAAAGAAGTATTGTGTTTCATCATTGGTTGGTACCTGGACAACTGTTAAAAGGTCAACCACAATCGCCACTTATGCACCGTGGATCAGCTGGAGGAATCCCTTAAGGGTCACTTCACCACAGAGTCTATCATACTGCCAAGCATGACGGAAGTTGGCATGGTAAGTACAGTGGAGGAGGTGGGATTTAGGAAGATTAATTTTAGGCATTTTGTCTTCTTCAGGTCTGTTAGTTAATCTGTAGATATATAATTTTAGAGTTTAGTTTTGAAGGTCCTTCCAATCCTTTAAGTTTTCCAAGTATTTTCATAACAGATTTATACAGTTATTGTGCCATATTATTCTTGTATTTTTTTTTTCTGATAAACAAGTTATCCATAAATTACTGTCAGAGCTGTGAGATAATCCTAGAAAAAAAAAAGATGATTCAGTTCTATACCATAACATTTCTTTCCTCCTCCTCCTCTCTTCCCCTCTATGTAGACCAACCCTATTCCACCCATACTTTTCTCCCTCAGACCGCCCAGCAGTTCACAGAGTGCCTGGATAACATGCTCATCACATCAGACACCAGTCTCTTCACAGGGTACCCCGAGGCCCTTGTGGCCGATGATGTTGTCTGCGTCATGGCCTTTGCTTTCCACAATGCAGCTGCCAAGTATGGTATGAAGAGGAAAAGATACTTAGGTTTTCACTGCAGAGAATGCATTGTTTTTTTTAAAAAAAACACATGTATATTTATTATTTATACCAGAGAATTCAAGATCATGTTGCAAATCTTATGATTATCAATATTGCACTGTCATCTCAATCATCAACATCATCATTTTCTTCTTCCTTTTCTTTACTATCATCGTGAAATTTATATGAAGAGCCGTGTTTCACAACGTCATAACGTAACTAACACATATTTCCCTAGTGACGTATGCAAATCAAACTGCATTGTTTACAACGGAAGCCGCAAGCGAGCGTTAGGCCTGGTCAGTCTGGCCAACTGTCATAACCAGTAAAATCTGCTGCTGATGGTCGAACTGTCTCGGATCATGTGAATTAATGTAATGTAATTGTGTGAGCATGCACTTGAAACACACTCTACACAGCAGACTTGCATCTGGTCCAAGCTAGTACTCAGTATCGTTAGCATTAAAGCGTCACTTGCAGTCGTCATGTAACCCTTACATAACAGTTACTTTCTCAGTTGGAGGGCTAGCATGTTTGCTAAAAGCGATTATGCTACGTTCCGCTAGGTGGGAGGAGTTTCGCAGATTGAGTTACGAACCGTAAGCGTGAGTCATAACGTAACAAACGCGTGGTTTCCCTAGTTAAGTATGCAAATCGGCCTGCGTTGTTTACATCGGAAGCCGCAAGCGAGCGTTAGGCCTGGTTAGTCTGGTCAGCTGTTTAGATCAGTGAAATCTGCTGCTGCTGGTAAAACTGTCTCGGATCATATGATTGTTATGTAATGTAACTGTGTGAGCATGCAGTAGAGCAGTGGAAACACACTCTCCATAGCGTGCTTGCACCTGGTCCAGGCTAGTACTCAGTACTGATAGCATTAGAGCATCGCTGGCAGTCATCATGTAACCCTTACATAACAGTTACCTTCTCAGTGAGAGGGCTAGCATGTTTGGGAAAAGCAATTATGCTATGTACCGCTGGGTGGGAGGAGTTTATGCAAAGGATGTCGGTCAGTCTAAAAATATTACGTCGTAGTGTAGCTTAGGGCCCGTAAGCCTTTCCTGCGAAACCTCAGAACTGTCAGTCAGTCTAAAATTATAACGTTGCAGTCTAGCAAAGGACCCGTTAGCCTTCAGAATTTCTAGAAAATCTCTCCAATGGTGTTGCAAAAAAAAAAGAAAAAAAAAATTCTCTCCAGGATTCAAACTTCATTATTTTTCGTGACAGAAACCTTGCTTTAGCTTTATCTGACAAAAAAATATTTTCCATACTTCAGCTAGCCAATACATTAACTTTCTACACACTACAAGAATTTTTCAAGCCAAAGTGTAAAAGCTGTAGAAGTTTTATGGCCCTGATGTGCTGCACATAGACAAAATTGAAATGTTATAAAGTATTTTATTTATCAATTCAGTATAACCATCGAATTTAGCACACTTTAGAAGCTTTATGTTGAAAGTATCTAATTTCATACAATAAACTAAAGTAATGTGCACACAAAATTAGAAATTAATCATGGAACTGAGGGTAGAAAATGTTTTACAGACATGTTTAAACAAAAAAAAAAGGGTATACTTTACACAAAGATAAAAGTGTGAAAAAAATTCAAATTTCAACATCAGAATTTTTGTACGGATGTTTCCAAATCATGTAACAACGTGATTATTTATGACATCTGCACTCAATTATCACAAAGATAATTTCTTACAATGCTCAAATTAGAAAGGTTTTAGTCATTAAAGGAAATAAAATTGAAATAGCAGTTAACTTTGATTGTCTAAACAACAAATCTGCTGCCGAGCGATTCTAATACAAGCAACCATGAGTATGTTGGATTATGCATTTCATGATGTACTTTTAACCAAAGCTCTTGGTTTATAATTCAAGCAATAATGCTGAGTTCCTGGCACAAAAATGGGAAAAAATGCTGAGGAAAGAAACTTTAGAAAACTTTACTCTTTGGGAAACTAAAAAAAAATAAGAAAAGAATAATGACTCCTATTTGTTTTTTCAACTTAACCAGATTGGAGGAAGGAGGGAAAAAGCTTGAAGACTGACTGTAACAGAGAGGAGATAGCCGATGCCAGTTGTTGAGCTATCAGTTCTACAAAATTTCAGGGAATATGCAAAAAGTGGCTTTCACAGGTAAAGGAGACTGCATTGTATGTACTCATGTGGAAAAATTCACCAGTAAATCCAGTTGTATTAGTTTTTTATGCAGAGGTTTGGTTTTTTGTATACTCAGGGACATCACGTGGCACTGATTAATTGAGAGATTAATGAAATTTTCAGAACTGCCTTTAAATCTATGTAACCTCTGTCTCTCTCTTTTTTTTTTTTTTTTAAATAATATTTTATTAAAATATTTATTTGTCTATGTATAGTATTAGATCTTATAGTTATAACTTTTTGGTATGTCTTGATATATTTGCATATTTCAGTATTTTTAGACTATGCTTGATTTTGACTTTGCATTTGAACAGATGATTGACTGTGTGATACAATCAGTTTTACTTATTAGAAAAACTCCTTTGTCTATTGCATTATCAAACTCTACTGCTCTTGATATACACTAGTAAAATATTTGCCTAAGTTAATGATCTGTCTGCGTTGATCACAATACCTTCTAATGTACAGACTCCATGAACATGATCTGTGTTATGATCCCAGACTCTGTTATCAACTTTCATCTGTGATTGGTTCACTGGGTCCAAGTGTTGTGTTTGGCTACAGAGATATTCTGCTGACCTCTGGCATCTTCCTGGCCTGTGAGACCCAGAGTGTGAAGCTTCAACAGGTCAGTTACTCCAGATTTGTCGGCATGAGATTCTACAATGTTGTTACGAGGAACCGAAAGTAATTTCTATCCTTTCGATTTTTATATATAATTAAGATAAATTAGAAAGTAAAAGGCTTTCTTTGAATCCACAAGATTTTTACTATTGACAAAATATAGAAGCCAGCAGTCTTACTCATAGAAAGCAACAGTAAATATCACAAGCTTACTAAGCCGAATCTTTAAGAAATGGATTTTCATTGAGGAATCTTGTTTAAAAACTCTCAGTGTCTCTTATTTATTACTTAAAACATTTTTTAAAGTATAGAAAGAGTCATTCATTTTCAACAATAGAGGCGACAAATGTCTTTTTCGTAGTTTTCTTTAACTTAAAAATTAACCTTGAAATTTCATATTTTCACAGCACAAACATTTTTGGAGTATGAGCATTGTTATCAAATTTTCCTTGATATGCTTTACCTGTTTTATGTTAGACACATTGAGCTGTCTTGTATTTGAGATTAAAAAAATTACCAGTTTACTCTGTATTTTAGCCATCGCAATTCTTTTTTTTTATGTTACTGCTTGCTTTATGTTTAATATATGCTTCATTATATACTTCTAGACCTGGCGCAATATACAATATATTTTTAAACAAAAAAAAACCCTCAGGTATCAAGTTACTAAATCTTTCCTAGAGAAATATTTCATTTGAAGAATTCAAAGATAGGAAGAAGGAGGGGAGTTGGAAGAATTAAAAATAAAGCTTTATTGAATTTTAATAAGCATTTTGAACTATATGAGAGTTATAGAATTGAACACATTGTCTGTTTATTTCTTTAAACCTTAAGGGAATTTTCTGTCAAAAACCCTAATTGATATTGATGAATATATAAAAAAACAAAATAATCTTAGTATATTTCAGCATACAAATCACATTTTTTCATTTTAAAATTTTTTTTTTTTTGGCAGGGGGAGGGGGAGAGGTTGAACTGGCTTTGATAGGCCTGTATTTTTTAGTACTTTTTTGTTTTGTTTATTTTTTTGTTGACTCGAGTATTTTGTGAAAAAGTGTTTTATCAGGGTGCTTCTTATACCTAAAGTAGATTTTTTCTTTATGTAAAACATTACAGGTGCTGTGTGTTATTACTGCGCAAATCTCACTCATCTTCAGCAATCAGGAAAATGCAACCTTTGACTTAGTCTCTGTGGCCATTGTGTTGTGCAGCTTCCTATCCTGGACCTCATCTTTGCCCTAAGGTATTGTTATGGCAGTTTAATTGGTTTATGTAATAAGAGTGGCGTTGATTAGTTGATTTTTGCACTCTGGAGACGTTTTACGCAACTGTTGCTAGCAGTTTTTTTTTTCTACTGAGGAGGTTCATGCACCCGCTGAAAGCATATGGACCCCAGTTTTTTGTACTATACCTATGCTTGCAACTGCTGTGGGAACAGTCTCGTAGGGTCAACTGTGCAGTCACCTTTTGTTTTGTTTAATGCAGACTATTTCTAGATGTGGGCAATAACATTTTGAATTATTATAGCTAAACCAAAAGAAGCTATCAACCACTCGATCTAGTATCATTACAAATATGTCAGAAGGTGAAGGGAAGGGGAACTTTAATAAAATGGGAAGATCTGTGCCTGTATCCAAATCTAGTTCAACTGAAGAGAAAACTTTCTTTAGAACTCACAACAAAAACAAAAAACAAAAAAACAGGTTGTATTTTTTTTAAGTTAATTTTTTTTTAAAAGCAAAATAGGGCACAAAAAGTTTTGGCAAACATCGAATATAAGCATAATTTTAGATAATCTTGTAAAAGGTTATGGCTTTCTAGTTTTTGCATCTTTTTGTACTGATTTAGGTCTGTAATGTGTGTAAAAGTGTTGAAATATAATTAAAGGAAGTGTCTTCTTTGATCTTTTGACAAAGACGGTATGCCTGATAATCATTACCAATTGCAAGTAAGGTCTCAAGAAGGGGCAAACAATTACAGTATGAAATGAAAACGCAATGATATGCTTATTTCAGTGTGTTGCAAAAACTTCATTGTTTAAACGGTATAAGAGTAATGGCTCCTAAAACTGTACATTAAGAGTAAATCCACAGTTTCCATATGATAAGTTATACCCAGACATTGTGAATCCAAATCTCAATGGATCTAGTTACCCAAGAGCTATGTCTGTTTTACTCAAAACATATGTCTTTCTATGATCTTTGGGGAATGTGCCCTCTTTCTTTCTCTAACCAGAGTCTGAATGATGCCGCTAGATCTGAAACAAGTTACTCTAACATTTGCTAAAAAAATTCCTCCCTTCTGTCTAGATTAAAGAAATCCTGCAACATCCTCAGAGGAATGGCCAGATGGTAAAGACTTTAAAAGAGTCTGACTGGTTCCCTGGTCAGTCGGGAGGAAAAGGAGAGGCACCAAAAGAATCTATATGAGAATGAGCAGCTCAAAAAGCAAATAGCTGAGGTCAATGTCAGGTACAAGTTATGGTACAACCTTTAATAAAACCGTTCTTCTCTTCTGTGGTGCATCTCCACATAAGATTCCCATGAAAACAAGGAAGACAATTTACAAGTCAAAGATATTCTGTGTTTCACTTTTGTACATCATAGAGCTGAGCAAGCAATTCACTTGAAAGGCCATTTACGGGTTTAGGTTTCTATGCAGAAATTAGGTCAAATCTCATACAAGCAATCCTGTCTTAATCCACATAGATCTTAGCAGAATCAGAAATTGAATTTGCATTGAAATTTTTACCTGGGTTTCAAGAATTGATAACATTTTGCAGTGACAGTTCTCTGTTTCACCCTTATATGTTGCAAAACTCGAAGCATTTGATTTTTTTCTTCTGGATATTTTCGACAAACCAGACAAACTCTAGTTCACTTTTCCCTCGTCATGTTTGCTCATAAGAACAGTCAATTTTTAAATCTTTTTTTTCAGATGGAGGATCGAGGGACAAAAATAAACCACAAACTTTAGGAGAAACTAGAAAACTTGCATACATATAACTTAACCACCACAAGCACGACTCTCTCTACAGGCCCCGACTCAATGTAACAACAACACCTGCTGTTGCTGCTGAACGATGAGTTTTCAACAGCATCCACCACACCAGGGATCTGTCAGTGATGAATAGTATCTATATCCAACTGATAGGGTCACCTATCAAACATCCAAAGATGAAAGTGGAAAACAAGTTGACATTTGCTGTGGAGCTCCACAGTCCAACAAACTCAGGCGCATCTTAGGAACAGCCAGACCCTGGTCAGCTTATCCAACTGAAAAAACTCCTGCCGTTATTGATGGGGAGGCGATTCCTACAAGTCAAACTGATGCCCAGTGCGTTCAATGATGAATAGGTGTATAGCAAAGAATGATGTCAACAAAGAAAAGGAAAATATGATCAGCAAAAGACAGAGGATAGAATTTGAGGATGGATAATAAAGGATCAATTATGGAGGATTAAAAAATGGTGAATTGAGAAAGATGGCTGAAAGGTACTGAATCAAGACAAAAATAGATAAATGAGGATGGCGACAAGGCGAAGGAGGATGAGGAATGAAAGATGGATGGTAGAGAATAGATTTGACATGGAGGATGGATATAGGATAGAGCTAAAGACGGGAGGATGGTGTTCAAAGATACAGGACAAATTATGATAAATTTTGTATGGAAAGTGAGAGAGGGAGAATGAACAATGAAATTTATCAGACTATCGGACTGGTTTTATTCCTGATTATGAAATATTTCAAGCCATTTGGGATATCTTTTTTATTTTCTTGTTTATGAAAATGCAATATGAAGCAAAATTTTTTATGTGATAAATATTCTTCTGTTGTAAATTGAGGTTTTATTTTACTCTTTGAAAAGTTTGACCGTAGTTGGCTTTTTTTTTAAATAATGAAGCTTTCTTTGAGAAAATACAACAATTTTTTAAATAAATAAAAAAATAACTAGATAAGGATGGGGGAAAAAGCATGAATGGAAATAAAAAAAATGCAATTGCAATACATTCTGTATTAGTATTGAATAACAAATATGCATTCTTTTTAAATTTCAACTTTTTTCCCCATTAATTTCTCACATTAATTCAGTGTTGTGCAATAAAATTTAGGCTTTGATTGTGATAAAAAAAAGTTTAGGTCAGTTCGTTAGCAGAGTGGATCAGGGATTAAAAATACTGAATGTAATAATGTTTATTGAATTAATCTTCCTGTAAAAATATCAATCCTACACTTTAACCATTATTGCCATGGCTTATAGGTCTCATGTTGTGTGTTATGTGTTAAGTCCTGCTAAAGACTCAGTTTCCTTCTCACAACGTGCTGTAATCTTTTATTTCAAAGATGTTTCAAGGATTATATTTGTTATTAAAGAGTTGAAACTTTATTTTTCTTTTTGCGCAAGTAAAATCTAAATTTTGAAGTGAGTGAAAGGCTGAGTGGTTAATTGATGCTGTGAACAAGTTGACCTGGGACCCAGGTCTTGAGCAAAATGTCAAATATAATGTACAGTAATTTTGTAAAGTGAGTTTGAATCAAAACACTTGATATTTCTCGTCAGAATATCTTCCACTTAAAATTTCTAGATCTTAGTTCTTTTATCACGTCAGGCAGTTTCACAATCAAAAGGCTGAATAGAGTTAAAGTGGACATGATTTTTATGAGAACTAGAGGAAATTAAGTTAAAAGCATCTGCCAATTGAAGATGTTGCTTGATTGAAGGAGCAATTCAGTGTTTACATTAGGTAATAAATCTGGTATATTGTACAGGTAATGAAAATGTACTAATTTTTCTTTCAAACATGATGCCTGTTTGCAACAGTGTTCTCTATCCTTTGCATTCTTTCTAATTCCTGTAATGGTTGCTGATATTGGGAGAAATTTTTAGGATTAACATAGATAGGTTTACATTTTTAAAAGATTATTTCTATTTTGCGACCAGATCTAGCATCCAGATATAGATCTAACTTTGACTAAGTGGGCAGAGAATAAGATAGAAAAATATCATTGAATTAACTCTTATTTTTTTATTGAGGAAGTAAAGTGAACCCAGAAACAAGTTAATCAAATTTTGGGTCATTCCAAATATTTTTATGAGCATGTACTAATCTCTGAATTTAGTGTGGCCTAATAAAATCAAGAAACAAGAATCAAAACCAACTTAAAGGCGTAGTAAAGCCACGTATTGTTATTATAGGTTTACAATATAAATTGTAGTGTTCATATGTACAGTGGACACCTCATAATTCGAATTGTATGGGAATGGTTTAAAACTTCGAATTACAAAAAAGTGGCATAACTGAATCTATGATTACAAGGACTAACTAGGTTGTGGCATGATAATTACCTTGTTATATTCTGCTTTGAGGAGTTGAAGAAATTGGCAGCTCCTTTTTTAACTGTATCCCTACTAGGTGGGTAATATTGACCCAAGGCAGAAAAAAAAAATTAATGCTTTTGTATTGAGCTTTTAGATATGCACCTACACTTAACAACCTACATTTGAAAATGTTTTGAAAAGTCTCATTTTTGTTGGCATCTCTTTGGTGCTCAACAGCTCAATTTTTCTGTTTTATCACTCTTTCTATAAAGTTGGTAAAATTTGTGAATGTTATGGGCATAACCCTTTTATTCTTTCAACACAATTTTTTTTATCCTTCATGAATTGTTCTTTTCAATTTGGCTTTGCATAAGTCTTATTGAACTTCTGCAATCCCACCCTCCATAATCACCTATTTAATTTGTCTGTTATGGTTGGGCTTATTATCAGCTGGGACTTCTTAAAAGTATATTAAACCACAACCCTGAAGAATGGCTCATAAGTAAACTTTTTCTGTTTACAAATTATTCCATTTTTTTCCCAAACCTTTTTTTTTAGTTTATCAAGTTAATTGTACTATGGCTTGTTCCGAACCTTTAACAGTTGATGCCTGAATATCACACTGATCCAGCACCAGGTCTTTTTAGTTAGTTTGAAACAAAGATAGATGAAACATGTATCAATATTTTCTTGGAAAGACCAACATTGTCAAGCTTCGATATTCCCTTGCCTTGGAGCGTCGACAACTTCCACAAAATATGGCCCAAAATCATCCAGATTTCAACAGATTTTATTAAACAACCAATCATGTTAAGAAATAAAGACAAAGAAAAAAATGAATAAAAATATAAAACATAACAAAAAAAATTATAAATAAGCCCAAACAAAAACAGGTTGAAGCATTTCTGATTAAATAAGTAAAAAAATTGAAATATATCTATGCGCAACATTCACAGAAGGCCTGACATTTAGATAATTGAAAAAAAAAAAAAAAAAGCAACGTGCAAAGTGTTTTATAATTTGTCTGGTGCCAACAACTTGCCCTTATTTGTATTTACAATATCAAAAGGAGATGTATAGTTTTTGCTCCTCCCCGCTGTTCCCGGCCGGGAGTTTCTAACCTGCGGGTTGAGATCTTCAGCGATTGGGATGGTCAGTCCTGTTTAACAGGAAGAACTGCGTAGCCACTAGCACAGAAAAAGGTCAAAACAAAGACTAAATCAGCCTTGGAGCACAAAGATAAACATAGCAAGTAGAAGCTTATGAAAAGTATTCACAAGCCTCGATGTACAAGCTTTTGCATAGGTAGTGTTGTGTTATCACAGTCAACTAAGATCTTTAAGCTTTTTATTCTTTCATCAATAGTTGAACGAGGTCTGTCAGGCCGACCCAGAAAGGCAGGAAGGACAGATTTCAGACTTGTCTGATCAGGCGCATAGAACACAAATCAAGGGTCGAGATGGTTCCCAAATCGTTAAAGTAATGCTAGAAATATAAGTACAATGGCTAAAGCGCACAAACTGATTATATAGGTTCATCACAAGCCTAATATGGGTATCGACGTATTTATGGTATGCATTATGTTGACATTTGTCTAAGACTCACACATAATATATGACAGTGTTATAATAATAAGCAAGAGGGTCGGAGAATTAATGTGGTAGAAATCGGCATAAAATGAGATTTTAAATTATATTTTTAATCTTGAATATAAGAATCATTACAATTTTATTGTAAAACTGAAATAAAGGTAATGAGAACTTTTAGACTCCTTACACTACATTTGAGATAAAAAGTAATGAATAGAACAGCAGGTTCAACTTAACAGAAGCAATTCCCATCAATTACATTAATCTTTTTGAATCAAAATTATTTCTATTTCAAACAAACTCTTGGAGACCTTAGAGTAAGAGAGTTTTGGGATATTAAACTAGTTTTGTATGTGTAGAGAGGTAAGTCAATGTGGGATAAATTTTGCCCCAGAATTGTGAAACACATGAAGTAATTAAGAAATACATGCATTAAGAATAAATAACATTCATTAGGCGAGTTTGTATATTTTGTCGTCCCTACTCATTGATACTCCTTTGTGTTTTGTTTTTTCTTTTCAAGTTTTTAACTAAAAGACATCTTCATAAAGACATGTACGTAGTGTTTTCAATGTCCTATGAACAAAGTTGATTATAAAACCGTTTCGTACCTCTGCTATCATCATATGCTTTACCGTTCTCCATAATAAAAACAGAGTTTTCCACGAAGGATTCACAAAAACATAGAAATTAAAAAAAAATAACAAGAAAAATATATTAAAATTGACACACAACACAGAAACAGGTAGGCAGACATACACTGTTGAGACAGATTACTTGATAAATAGAGGAAGAGAGAAACGATAAACAGATGAATAAATGGAATGGAAAAAAAAAGCTAAACAGAGATCTCGATGGATAGGTAGATAGAAAGATAGATAGATAGTTAGATAGACATACAGATAGATAGATAGATAGATACACAGACAGACAGATAGATAGATACACAGAAAGATAGATAGATAGAGAGATAAACAGATAGACAGATAGATAGATAGAGAGATAGAGGTGAACAGACAGACAGACAGATACATAGATAGATAGATAGACAGAACAGTAAGACAGATAGATATATACATAAATCGACAGACAAACAGATAGATAGATGGACAGACAGGCAGATAAATAGATAGATTGATAGATATACAGATAAATAGATAGATTGATAGATGGACAGAAAGTTGAGTAGGTGGGTGGGCGGATAGATAAATGGAAGGATGCGTGGATGAAAAGATTATCGAATCAATTGATGCGTAGATGAATGGAGAGAGAATTAAATAGATAATTGTATAAATGGATAAACAATATATGTGTAGAAAGATAGATAGATAGAGAGATAGATAGAAAAAAGATATATATATATATATATATATATATATATATATATATATATATATATATATATATATATTAATATATATTTAGATTTTATGAATTATGTCAGCGAACACTAGTTATTACTTTATTGCTACGTCTGAGGTATCAAAATGTCTGCCATATTCCTCGGTATCTCTTTCGCTGTTTTTGTAGTTTTCACGGTATATTTTGTGGTTTGAGTTTGGGCACTTTTGAGTACTGATGGCCAGTGGCGGGGCTATCAACGCACAGGCTTTTTGTACCACCAGGTCTGCAAGACTCTCAGCCCAGACGCCAACGCCTGATGCGCTCAGAATGATTTCCACAATATCCGTAATAAACAATAGTATTCTTTTCTCTACCTTTACAGTCAGATGCAGGTTGTTTCTTACCAGTAAGCTAGAGATAGATTTTTTTTTCTTTTCGACGACAGCATTGGATCCTAAGGCTCTTGACCAAGCGCTTGTCTCGAACCATTTATAGTTTATTATTATTTGGCTAATTTCTTCATTTGCATAGGCTCGATAGGGAATAAAAATACCTGCGCTAGTGATTTTACTTCTTTTAATAATTGACACAACTATTTCATCAGATAATTTTCGTTCCGCTTTTTTTCTCTGTCAAATAATGGGTGTGATTAATTTGATCAAAGTTGGAATATGTTATGACCTATAGGATTTCGTTTGATGCATAAATCAAATTCTCTCTCTGTCTCTCTGTCTGTCTGTCTGTCTGTCTGTCTGTCTCTCTCTCTCTCTCTCTCTCTCTCTCTCTCTCTCTCTCTCTCTCTTCTTCTCTCTCTCTCTCTATCTCTCTCTCACCCCCCCCCGCCCCCTTTTTTGCACTTTCTATCCAACACACACACACACACCTCCACGATCAACATCACCCAAAAGACAAACAGGAAAAAAAACAACCAAAAAAATCAAGTAAAACGAGCACGCTGTTTCTTTTTGTTCCTTTAAAACAAACCAAACAACATCAACCTATGTTTAACTTGTTATCAGTGGTGTACTTGATCGCTGCAAAGTTTTCGAATTTTACCTAAAACTTACATCTAGTTGATCCCCGAAAGCAGTCTTTTACGTATTCATATCTAAATTCGTATGCCTACAATAAAACTGTCGAATTGTTTTGGAAACAAGTCTCAACAATATTCTTAACTACCTGTCACGGAGTCTCATCAATATTCTTAACTACCTGTCACGGAGTCTCATCAATAATCTTAACTACCTGTCACGGAGTCTCATCAATATTCTTAACTACCTGTCACGAAGTCTCATCAATAATCTTAACTACCTGTCACGGA
The DNA here is from genome assembly GCA_033675545.1 of Elysia crispata. NCBI lineage: Eukaryota > Metazoa > Mollusca > Gastropoda > Plakobranchidae > Elysia > Elysia crispata. Next base: position 137,000 of record JAWDGP010001753.1, read on the forward strand.
GTCTCATCAATATTCTTAACTACCTGTCACGAAGTCTCATCAATATTCTTAACTACCTGTCATGGAGTCTGATCAATATTCTTAACTACCTGTCACGAAGTCTCATCAATAATCTTAACTACCTGTCACGGAGTCTCATCAATATTCTTAACTACCTGTCACGAAGTCTCATCAATATTCTTAACTACCTGTCACGGAGTCTCATCAATATTCTTAACTACCTGTCACGAAGTCTCATCAATAATCTTAACTACCTGTCACAGAGTCTCATCAATATTCTTAACTACCTGTCACGCAATCTCATCAATATTCTTAACTACCTGTCACGGAGTCTCATCAATATTCTTAACTACCTGTCACGCAGTCTCATCAATATTCTTAACTACCTGTCACAGTCTCATCAATATTCTTAACTACCTGTCACGCAGTCTCATCAATATTCTTAACTACCTGTCACGGAGTCTCATCAATATTCTTAACTACCTGTCACGGAGTCTCATCAATATTCTTAACTACCTGTCACGAAGGCCGAAAACTAATTTTGTGTTATCGTTTCATGACTGCTGCCTGTAGGGCGAGGTTTTATTTGCCTTTAAAGTGGAAGGAATCGGAGCTTCCCATAAGAGAAGTTTCGATGTAGTGCTACACACCTCACCGCGCCATGGCGCCAATGTTTTTTTTTTCCGGAACAGAAATATAAAGAGAAAATCATGACCAAGGATTGTATGAGCTGACTTTTAAGATATTCTTTAAGGTTAGAATTGGATCTACAGATGCATTGGTTACGTTTTAAGTCCATCACTGAAGAATTCAATACAAAAAATAGCTTGTGTGACTTGTATTATCTAAATTACCAATTTTCTAAAAACAAGCCTTCACACTAATCTGAGAAGCATTCTTTTCAGAGGTGATTAATTAGGAATTAAAATCTTGGTTGCATCTAACTCTAGATATTGTTATAAACACAATATCGTACAGAAGAAAAGGAAGTTTCTTGGACCAGTAGCATAATGCAGATCAGTACAGTAAATTGATACAAACTCAGTGAATTCCAGATCCACTGGGCCGCTCAAGCATTTACTTTGATATATTTTATAACATAATCATGGTTAAAACCTTCAGGCTACAAATGGCATTGCTAACTCTAATATGCAAGGTTAGTCTAGTTATGACCTAGATCTATATGTAATTATGACGCTACTTTATGCTGTGCTAATCCAGATAAGTTTTAATTCTAGATCTAGCTGTGGCGGTTTGTGAAATAACGACACGATGTTTTAAAAGAAAGAGGGGTGAGTGGAGGGAAATGAGTTTTACCTTTGAACTGACGGCCATGGGCTTCTAGATTCAGCTAGGTTAGAGGCTTTAACTCCATGATGAACATTGCCAGCTTTCTCACAAGCATTACTTGCACGGCATTCCACGTAACATGTGTTAGTTCGTAACATAAAACAATAGTAGGCCTAGGTGAATTATCTTACAACAAGCGAGACTCTTCTTTGTCTTTGCCATGTGAATTGAACCGCGCCTTTTCACTTTTAAGGCTAACAATTTATATCGATAGAGACGTGGTTGTAAACATGAGCTTACTTGGGCTGCGTAACTGCGATACTGATTCTGGGCATGGCTGTATTAAAATGGAGCATGCTCCACTGAAAACATGGTGTTAGAAGCGTATCGGGGTTGTAAAGTCCTGAACAAATCTGAGCACTTCAATATAAAGATTCTAGGCATGATAAATTTAGTTTACCTCACGCCGATGTTTCTAGTGTTTAAATTAACTTCTTTTTCATTCTTTCTTTTAAGTTTTCAAGCTTGATGAGTTCGTAGTTATACTGCATTGGATCCTCATGCTAGCAAAGTTTTAATAAAATAATGTAGAAGAAAATATGACACACTCACCAACTTGAACTCAGGTAGAATGAGTCCAGTAAAAACAATTCGGATTGACCAGGTGGTCAGTGGTAGCAATGTCTGTGTTTGTTCGTACTTATTTTACATTCTGTGTCTACAGATGTTCACTTTCATGTACATAGTTATTTACTGTGAACATATTTAATTCTTTTTCTCCATTATTCTAAGATTTAAAAAGTATGTTATTTGTTGTACATATTTACTTCTCTTAGACTGAAGCTAATTTAGTTTTAAATTCGAATGTGTCGTAGTCATCCTTAAAGCCTTCTTCTCATTTCCATATGGTTCAACTATTACGATATTATGGTGTGCCTGCCATGAGTATTGTCAAATGCCTGCATTTTAACGTCGTTTTGCTTGGCACACTGCGTCAGATCAAATTCCTTCTCCTTCTTCATCAGTCATCATCACTTGAAATCATACTCACTCATCAACTATGCATTTTTTGTCCCTTTCATTTTTATTTCTGATCATACCCTTGATAATGTAAATCTTGCTCTGAATGTCTTAATTTTTTTTTCATATTTTTGTGAGGTTTTTATGAAAATCAATTGATGTTGAGAATAGGAAAAAAAAATTTTTTACTAAGTTCATTGTCCTTGAGTTCAAGTTGGTGAATTCTATATATTTTTTAAAATTTCTAAAATATCTTCGGTTACTCTTGCATCTTAATTGATCCTGGAACTGAAGCTGTGTGTAATGTTTCAAGAGTTGTGATCTAACTTTTGAATTTTCAAAGTTTTAATACATCTTCAGGATGGAAAGAAACATCACTGAGAGACACTAGTCAAGGAAAATGCCAAATTTGAGACACAAATTGAGCAACAAGAGTAGACCTACAAAGGTCCCGTTACATGGCAAGACCAATGACAGCGTTACGACAAAATCTAGGACTAACACCAAGGCTTCATCAGAGGGCAAGCATCAGCAAAGGGCGGCTCCAAAAAAGCGAGCTGCATCTACAGAAACAATCGATGGAAAGCTGTTTCAATCGGCTACCACGGGGCTAAAATCCATAGCGCATGGATCACTTTCACCTACTTCCCGTATCGGAACGTTCATAAGTAGCAGATCAACCAGTTCGGACAGTGCTTTAGTAGATATTCCGCGCTTTTCTTCCAACAGTCTCCTCAAGTACCCATGCAAATGGGAGGCTGTAGAGATACGTTACATGGAGCGCGATAGATGCTCAAGGCTCAATTCTACCTCTGAAAGCGACAACGTGAGTATTAACTCGCAAAGCAAGCCATTTGGGGTCATTTTGGACGCAAAAGAGGCTGCAAGTACGGCAGCTGGGAGGAAGCAGCAGTGCTTGCAATCTGAACAGTCGGAGGTTCAAAAGCAGACAGTAGTTGTGGAGAAGTTACATGTTCGCAACTTGTTGAATACGATCCGCGAGCAATGTGGTGACCTGAGCACAAGTCGACTCAGTGAGTACAGACCTGCTCAACTGGACGCACTGTCTCCGAAGTTCGTACTTGCGTCTGCTCCTAATCCAAATTTGCCATGTAGCTCTTCCGCGGATAATGCATCAGAAAGCATGCTAGGACACTCTCTTATTGAATACGGCGCGAGAGAAGACCGCCAAGGAAGATGGCTTGATGTTTCTTACGATGACGATGAAAGTACCATTTCACAAAAATGCCTTTACAATGTTGAAAGGGAAAAAGGAAATTACAAACACAAATATTGCGATAAATACTCGCGTGAGAGGCATTGTAGCCGCATCTTTGACGAGTCCTCTGTCTACAGTGACATTTCACTTTTGGGTAAATCGACCGTGTCCTGTAGCTCTCCAATCAGCTGCGGCACCAGGGATCAGGCAACCCAGCTCGACTCGGATGTGGCCGACACAATCGTTATCTGCCCCAAAAGGCAACCAGGTTTACATGATCAAATTCTTCGACACCCAATCTCCCCAGAGACCTGTAGACGCCTGCCCCAAACCGAGATCAGCAATCGAGTAACTCCGAGAAGACCTTTATCTAGATTCAGAGAAAACGAGGATCTGGAAAGACAACCCAGCAAGAGTCCAAATGATCCACCGATCCTCTCCCAACAAGAGATAGAGTGTTACAAAAAGATCGCATTACGCATATTACTAGACAGGAAAAAGTTGGAGCAAAACCGCTTTAGGAAACGATCCGAACCGTTGGTTCAAAGGCATAAAGCTGCAAACGGAGCCGCCTACGACAGAAATAGGTTGACCTCAACGGTGAGAGCGTCGCGGCCAAGAAAAGCACAAAAGCCTTTGAGCCTCTCAAACAGCAGTGTGTTGAAATTTGCAAAAAGTGTTGAGCATGTAAATTCTGCAGAGAGTGCTCCTGTAGATCATCATGCAGCAGGTACCGGTACAATATTGTCTGCAGCACGAATCATGAGTCAGATCGAAAAACACAAACGTCGCATGAGCCAAAGTCCGAAAGCACAAGCTTCAAGATCCTCCCAGCATCCACTAAAAAAGCCAAGAAGAAAATTTTTACCGTCGAGCCGCGGCACGTATAGTCAAGCCAATAAAACTAACAAACTCATCTCACAAAATACTCAGCAATTTCTTGGAGCCACTAGGAATATTAATTATCGGACGAATACCAGATCAAGCAGTTGTGAAAACGACTGGAGGAGCAATAGTGCTTTACCACCAGCCCAGGTTTCGACCCAGACAATGTCTCCATTATCAAGGACATTGTTGAGCTCGGTGATAAAACAGGAGCAAATAAAATCTGCAGCAAAGAATAGGCCTAAGAAAAACGAAAAAAACGGCTTTAACACTCAGAAACATAAAAATGCAAAAAATGTTCTTATATATGACGAATTCCATCAAATGATGCTTCAGGCAGCAAAACATCTTGCACATCTTAAATCTCCAACAAAGGTAAAGATCACAGAAAATCAGCGCTCGATGAATTCTTCAGCTGTTGCAGTTGGAAATCACTCGTATACGAGTCCAGGTGCTTCTTTTGTATCTAAAGCGTTCAAAACATCTAAACAAACACCAGGGATATCTAAATCGAATGAAGTCAGCGCCAAAACGAAAAGGTGGACTCAGCCGCCACGTGTGACTAACACATTCAACTCTACGAAGAAATTAGCACCTTCACAGACGTTAAGTGCTGATGTCAAAGAGCAGCAGCCGTGCCCGGTAAGCTTTTCTTTGCCAGAGAAGAAAGACCAATATGATTATGAGAAAGGTTTCAAATATCAGAAACAACGGCAACAATTAGAGCAGCAACAGTATATGGAGAGGCACCCAAAAGAACAGCAACATAATCAGTATATTAATACTAATACAGCATCTCTTTCAAATAAAGATATAAAAATTCCTTCATCCACTAGCTTTTGTTATAAGGGTGAATCCCCTCTGAATGATAAAACTAGCACCCCGCGAAAACTACCAAGGGAAGTTATTAATCTTGGCTTCACTGAAATGTTGAGGAATATTTTGAAATCACCGACAGCTCGTGCAACCCAAGCTTTGGGTTCTTTTCAGGCAGACCAAGCAATCAATGGAGAAGAAACGAGAATCAGTCAGATGACTGTTGAACAAATAATAAGATGTTACCAAGATCTTTTCTCGAGTACCTACAGTCATACTAGTTTTGAGAAGTCACACTCTTCCCATCCGCCTGAAAATCTTCATATGAGGGCCGATAGTGAAAGGGCGCCCCCCCTCAGGACCTTGTCATCAACAGACCAGCCCCCAGCGTCTCCAAAAAAAGCTTCAGCATTACATAAGGCGCCCCACCCTTTCTTCGTAGCCAATGATCATAGGCCATATAACGTAGACGAGAAAAGGCACCAAATGCGCAGTGCTTCTTTGACTTTGGACGTCCAGAAAACGCTGTCGGGCTTTCGAAGGCAAACACAATCATCTTTAAACAAAATCAACGTGCCTTTTTCATCTTGGAACAAACCACCATCACCGATACCATTTGTGAAAAGTAATTTAAGAAACCATAGTTTAGAGAGACAAAGCGATGGAGGAAAAGTCCAATTTATATCAAAAGAAATTAATTCACTGAATGAAAGCAAGTTTAAACATGATTTCAATAGTAGCCCATTCCGAAGGGATAGCTCCAAAAGCGATCTAGACAGCCCGGATATCTCTACCATTTTGTGCAGCTCCCATCCTGTCATGAGCAAACATTTTGCAATCAATGGGAAACAATGTAATCCTGTTGTTGGAAATTCCCTAAACAAGATCAAAGAACCAAACGCTAATCCGTGCCCTGGAGTCATACTAGATGAAGAGGACGGAAGTAAGGACGGTCCAGAAACCAGAAAGACCAAGTTTAATATCTTTAAAGAGGATCAAACTTTTTCGAAAGCATTCCACAATAGTAAGAGCTTAATTCAACAGGACACTGGTGTCACTCAAATGGAGTATACGAATTCAGATTTTTCAATTTCTTCGCCAGGCTACCCCAGTGAGGGAGAAATTATAAAGTTTCATAACCCCCAAGATCGACTTATAGGAAACGAACTCGACAGTACTTTCAAAAATGAACTTTCCAGTTTCAAGAGAAAAGTATTTTTGTCTTCATCACAGCCATCTATTGGGTGCAATGCTTGTATTTCAACCCCTTTAGATCTTAGTAAGTTCCAATTATCGAAAAGTACAAGAGCTTTTTCAGAGTCAGCTTTGCAGTCAGCATCGGCATATACCGAAAAACCACCTGTTCCCATTTCGAGAAAACTCCCTGGTTCAGGATTCCCCAAACATAAAAACAGCTTTGAAAACTTGCTCAAACAAAAACTAAAAATGGCACCTTTTCAAAGAAAACTGACATCGAACGGAAGCGAATGTCAATCTCTCGCTAAATACGATGTTTCAGAGTCCTTGACATCTTCAGTTCTGAAGCAAAAACGATTAGGAAATAAAAAAGTTGTAAAAAATTTGGAAAATTCAAAAGAGACAGAAAAGATAGCTCAAAGTGATGATTCCCGGAAGTTTCAAACTATTGAAATCGATCAACCACACAAACTGCATACATCCTTTTATGCTGAGATAAGTAATGAGTCTAGCAGCCCGGAAACCTACCTCACTGCTTTAAAAGAGAAACAAACACTTATCAAGTTACGAAGAGATGAGGCGAGCCCCTCGTTATCTGATTCAGGACTTTGGTCGCGACATAAACAGTTGCATGAAGCTTGGCAATCCCTCTCCAAAGAGTTTCAAGGAAAATGTGTAACTCCTTATGTTCAGTTACGAAAGGATTTAGAGCAGAAAAGTTGTGCTTTCGGAGACCGATTACTCCCTGGACCACCATCTTTGCCTCTAGAAATGAAAGACCTTAAGAGGCATTCAACTCAAGCTTTACAACTGAAGGAAGCTAACGGAATGCAAACGGTTACCCGTGAGGTATTACAGAATAAATATTTGAATGTGGATGAAGAAGACCAAACTCAAGTATCTAAAATAAGAAGCTGTGGCGCTGTAACGCAACTGGCCTCCTGCTCAGAGGGTACCTACTGTAATGAAGATTGTACCTCCCAGACAGTAAGAGAAAAGCCGCCAGTGACGGTCAGCACGAAGACGACACTGCCCTATTCTCTGCCCAAGCCCAGCCTGAAGCATGTTAAAAAGAAAGAAACCTCCCAGGAGAACGAGAGTGCGGAGGACAGTAGCCTTGATGCGACTGACACCTGGAGGACCAAATTCAAACCAGAAAGACATTTTTCTCGCAATTCTGATGCATTTCAATCTCCGAACCATAAGTCGCCTTCCACATGCGATGAGAACGTTGTTAAGCTGTTGCAAGACAGGACTGTTGCTAAAACATGTGAAATGGTATTGAATCAGCCTCAGTTCTCCGACACTGTTACAAATGAGACCACAGAAAGCAGAGAGCACAAGTTTTCGCTGGTGGATTTCTCGGATGGCAGTAATCAAAACAGCAAGCAGGATGATGTCTTCATGACGAGAGCATCTCCAAGCAGCTCTCAGCACAGCAGCTGGATGCTCTCTGGTAGCTGGGAGGATGAGCGCAAAAGGAAAGAAAAATATACCAAAATCAAACCACTGAACAAAAGAGCTACAACTGAACCAAAGCAGTGTGTCAAAGCTTGCCAACAACATGTCGCCGAAACTTTCAAGGCCCAAGCTATTGACGAAAAACAAGCAAGGCAGAGTGACGAATCGGGTGAAAAGCTCAACTCACCGCCAACACAACACATCTCCGTCTTAGAAGGGAAAGAAAAGGCAAGCATTTACAGTAATCAAACAACACGACAGTCCGCATTTCTCGCAGCAGATGTTCCACAGAAGCAGATAAATTGCGCCTTTCTACTGCACGAAAAAGCCCAATCTCAATCCTCTCATAGTTGCGGTTTATCTAACTGTTCAGACGCCAGCCGAGCTCCAACAGAAAAGAAAACCGCTCATGCCATGTGGGATACCTTGAAAGAAACGGAGACAGGTGATTCCTCGGAAGATTCGTCAACAAGAGGCCTCGCCTCTGGCGATACAGTAAACAACAAGACGAGCGACAGTCTCACCCGAGATCCACATCCTGTTGGTTTGTCACACCCCGAAATATCCACTGAAAACGACTTCATTTCCAGCCACACCGCACATTTAAAAGCTAGACCTCTTACGTCACTTCAAGAGTTGAAGCTGTCAAGGATCGGTCGCAGCATCTTTGCTGAAAGTCGACAGATTTGCCTGGACGTACCAAAAACAGATGATTGTGGTAAGATTTGTATTGGTTCGTTCATGTTGAGCATCGGAAAATTTGATGCTTGTCATCTGTTCCGCTCGTGAAGAATCGCTCATGACTTAGAAAAAATAATGCCTTTAGGCAGGCGCAGAATAGAGACAAATCTGTGAATCATGATGATTGTTTTGTCTTATCTAGAGTCCTAGAACCTCACCACTATCGTTGGCTTTAATCATAAATATGTATATTTATCTTTCATAAACAAGGAAATGTAAATTCCTTGTTCCTATTATGAACAAACACAAAGGAAAATGACTGAAATAAACATGTAAATTTGAGCCAATGATAAACCTACCAAAAATAAAACCAAAAAAAGCAAACAAACGAAAAAAAAAACAACCTCACAATCAAGTGGAATAAAAATGAAGTCCACGTTGAATAAGTTTAATATTCCAAGAAGTATGATCCACGTCTACTTGTCCTCTTATTTTTGTCTATTATCAAAGTTTGCATGCGGCTCCAATTCAAAAAAGAAAATAAGGAATAATTCTAAACTAAAGTTATTCTTATTCTTATTTTTATTCTCATTCTTCTTCTTCTTCTCTTCTTCTTCTTCTTCTTCTTCTTCTTCTTCTTCTTCTTCTTCTTCTTCTTCTTCTTCTTCTTCTTCTTCTTCTTCTTCTTCTTCTTCTTCTTCTTCTTCTTCTTCTTCTTCTGCTTCTGCTTCTGCTTCTGCTTCTGCTTCTCCTTCTCCTGCCCTCCTCCTCCTCCTCCTCCTCCTCTTCCTCCTTTTCCTCCTCCTCCTCCTCCTCCTCCTTCTTCTTCTTCTGCTTCTACTACTGCTTCTTCTTCTTCTTCTTCTTCTTCTTCTTCTTCTTCTTCTTCTTCTTCTTCTTCTTCTTCTTCCTCTTCCTCCTCTTCTTCCTCTTCCTTCTCCTTCTTCTCCTCCTCCTCCTCCTCCTTCTCCTCCTTCTCCTCCTCCTCTTCCTTCTTCTTCTTCTTCTTCTTCTTCTTCTTCTTCTTCTTCTTCTTCTTCTTCTTCTTCTTCTTCTTCTTCTTCTTCTTCTTCTTCTTCTTCTTCTTCTTCTTCTTCTTCTTCTTCTTCTTCTTCTTCTTCTTCTTCTTCTTCTTCTTCTTCTTCTTCTTCTTCTTCTTCTTCTTCTTCTTCTTCTTCTTCTTCTTTTTCTTATTCTTATTTTTATTATTATTATTGTTATTATTATTATTATTATTATTATTATTATTATTATTATTATTATTATTATTATTATTATTATTATTATTATTATTATTATTATTATTATTATTATTATTACTACTACTACTACTACTACTACTACTACTACTACTACTACTACTACTACTACTACTACTACTACTACTACTACTACTACTACTAGTACTACTACTGCTACTGCTACTGCTGCTGCTACTGCTACTGCTACTGCCATTGCGGCTGCTACTACTACTACTACTACTACTACTACTACTACTACTACTACTACTACTACTACTACTACTACTACTGCTACTACTACTACTACTACTACTACTACTACTACTACTACTACTACTACTACTACTACTACTACTACTACTACTACTACTATTATTATCACTAATATTAATCGTATTATTATTAAGCTATCACTCATGATGACACTAAGTGAGAAGTATATCTACAAATGTGACGATAAAAGCAAATTTTAAAAGCCTGAAATCGTCATTCTTTTTTTTTTTTTAATTTTTAAAAGGCCCGTACACAACAGGATTTTCCTCGACCTAAAGGTTTCTGCTTATCCAACAAGTTGTCAGGGCATAAATGAAAATATGAAAACTTATCATCCAAATTCATACTTTTTTAACTTACTGCAACTATTCTCTATGGATCTTATGGTTAAAGCTATTCTCCCACCACAGCCGGGGCTCTTATGTAAAACAATAAAGACTGCTTGTAAAGCACTACTGCCTGTTGAAAGAAATGAAAGTTACAAATTTAAATAATCATTTTAAAATCCCCATCATGTTAAATGTTTAAATGTTTTAATGTTTCTCCATCTGTGCCTGTCAACAGCGGTGTCAACTGGAGGCTCTCCTGCCCATGTCTTGGAGGACTCACAAGAGACATGCTTTACTCGCACTGAGCGATCGGATTCTCCTTCCACGCACCACTTGAGCTACATTTGCCATCCGGCATGCAGAGCCAAGACACGTGTTAACTCAGCTACATTCACTATGCCTTCAGAAATACACAGTGGGGATAGCATAAATCCTGACAGCCAGGCTTTCAACAGCTTTTCTCAGACGCCGCATGATCATCAACTACGGAAGATCAATGGACAAGTGCAGTGCGGCAGCACGATAACAAGAAATCAGCGTCTCGCTTCCGACATCAAAGATCTCTCAGAGATCTATAACCTTCACCCTGACTCCTCCTCAAAGGATTTCACTAGATCCAGATCACTAAGTAATATGAACGTCGCCGGATTGAGTATATCAGCACCTAGGAAGAAAGTGCATGAGTTTTCATGGAAATCTGCATTAAAAGAAATCCCATACTCAGTCAATTCTGGCACACAAACGCCCTGTGTTTGCGGTGACAAGAAAAAGCAAACTCCGACTCTAAGCGAGCTAGTTCTAGGTATATATTATGATATTAAGTCCTTAAAAAAACTATCAGCTCAAATGAACCATCCCCCTCAGCTAATGACAAAAGAAAACACAGATGCAGTGTCCACAGCAATCTCACGTTATAAGTTAAACTTAAGTCGGTCTGATCTTTGTTTAATAGATACACAGAAACAATCATGCCATACTCACACTCAAACTCAAAATTTTCCTGATGTAGAGTATCAGAGCCAGCAAAAGAAATTCGCTAAATCAAGCGTCCATAGACGAAATGGTTCGGTGAAAACACAAACATTAACACAAGACCTCAAAACTGTTATGAACGATACTCAAGTATTTTCCACTACACCTACTATTACATCAATTTCCTCGCCTAGATTTAAAAGTGAGCTTTTGGCCCACACAAACACTGTTAATCGAAGCCATACTCTGCCGCCTAGTACAAGAACCCCCAAATCGCCTGTATTTGGCATTAGTAAGGCTAATGAAGTCAGCAGCAAATCATTTGACAAAGACGGAAGTACGTTCAGAGAATGGAATGTCGTTGGCAATAATGCCCCACAGACGGCAAAAGATGCGAGAGAGTCTTTCAAAGGTGCATCAGTTGCAGAAAAACCAACGTACTCTATGGGACCAGTTCGTAGTTCCTCTCCCAAAAGGTCTCTTTCAAGAAAGAAATCTGATGCTGCTGATTATATAGAACGAAGAGTGTGGGAAAACTTAGAACTCTTCATAGAATCTGTCAAGCAAGACTTTGGTTATGTGCGTGAAACGTCCACTTCCCAGTCAGAGAAACGGTCAGAGACGTGTGCGCTCTCTCTCCCCCCGCGTGCTTCAAGCTTGAGAAACACAACCGGAGACAGTTGGCCTACAGTAGCGACGGAATGGTCTCCACAATTCTTTCCTCATAAGAGCTACTCGGGTTTACAAGAAAATAAAAAATTGAAGTTAACTTTTCCAGCTTTTATGCAAGTAATTGGGCCAGCTGCAAAAGGGGGTTTATCAATCAGCTCTTTACAGAGAGAAAATTATTCCCACTACCAGTTTTCTAGCAATAAATCAGACCACCCAAAAGCTCAACATGAACGCAAGGATAAGCCAAATAAAGAGGGTATAAATTCAAGACTTCACATTTCTCCTTGCCCTTCGATGGACTTCAAACAAAAGAATGAAACAAAACATGTCAATATTTTCACTTCGCAATCTCCCCCAAAATCTGAGGTTTCCTTCATATGTTCAGACTGCCGACCATCAGACTTAGCCGATTCGACTATAAAGACTTGCCAAAGTCCTTGTCTGAGACAAGAGTTGCCTTTAAAGAACAAAACCAACATTTGCGTCTCCTTTCAAACACCTTTCGTTCCACACCTACAAGGATCATCAGCTGATTGCTATTCTGGTCCACAATGTCTTGTCAACAGGTTGCTAGAGCAAAAATCTTCGACAGATATCTCAACTATACCGTTGCTTCCCGGCAAAGCCAATAAAATACACTCAAGTTGTCCTCCAAGATGGTCAAAATTTAATTTCATTTCTAATCACAGGAAAACAAATCCATTTCTCATCGATACCACACGAGAGTTCTTTCAACCATCGTCGCTGCATGCACCACCACAGTGGGTTGATAGCAAACTAGAGCCAGCATGTGGTCTAAAACAGAGTGTTGTTTTAACGGAAGAAGATATACATTTTTTGACGAAGGTGTCTGATGGAAAAGAGCCACAACGTAAAGATTCAGCCGGTGAAGTTTTGTCCTTAGATGTCAGCAAATTCTCGAAATTCCCATCCCCAAACGAAAACGAAAATCTTATGCTTTTCAGTGAAGAAACAACGAACTGCCAAGAAAGCCACGGTGATGATGATTCCATTTCCAGGTACATCAACGAGGGTTATGAAAGCGACGTTCTTGCTCTAGCAGATCCTGTATCAACACAACGTGTTCAAACAAACTCTTCTTTGGCTGAGTCCCGAGTACCTATAATTTCATCCACCAGCATGAAATGCTCAAAGAAGTCTGGAAGACCGAATATTACGTTTGACAAGAAACGCTCTGTGCCCATCTCGTCTCCGAACAAAAAAGATGAGAGGACTGACGACCATAGATATAACGATGCATCTAGATCGGATAGCGACACTCTAAGTCAAGAGTATTCAAATTGCATCTCATATTCAAGGTACATGAACTCCGACGAATTCATATTTTGTAGCAAATTTTGCTCTTCAGTCGGTAAAGAATCACACTTCTTCCAACAATCTCTTGAACCCGAACATGTTCCGAGATACTCGGGGCTTAAATCAGAGGCCAAAAGAACCCCGACAACAAACGAAAAATCCAAGCCACTTGTTCATTCTAAGGCTGTAAAGAGACTCAAGCGAAGTTTATTTGAAAACCTACTTGATTCTACTTTCGCATGCCCCAAAAAGAAAACAAAAGTTGTTTATGGAAAGAGTGGAAAAACAAATTTTTGGCATACAATCAATCTCGTGACTTCAAAACTATTTGAACTGATTGAAAACACCAAGTACCTAGGTAACAGACGGTCCAAACCGAGAAGAAGACAGGTAATATTTAACCGCAAGGGTTGTGTTAGGTTGCAAAAGAATGTAACTTTTAAACATGCAAAGTCTTCTACTACAAATAAATTGCCAGCAAGGCGAGGCAACTGTCACGGTAATAATCACCGGGAGAAGCTACGCATACCCACCTATATTCAAGTTGGGAATCTCTCTTTGTACCCCGCAGTCCAAACCACAGGTATTAAACAGACCAAGAAAGACTTAAAGTCCTCACATGCGCAATGTTCTGAGCTGTCCAGAGATGACAGAGAACAGAAACATAACAGTCTCAACAGGAAGGCGTGCCGGGACTCTTCCACACACATTGATACAAAATTTGAAGAAATGATCGCATCTGGAAATGTTCCTGTTAAAACATTTGAGTTAGTACCAGATGGTCCAGTCAAAACACTTCTGTTATTGATGACAGGTGATTTGGGAGAAAAGGAAAACGTAATTAGAAACCATGACGCGCAAATGCAAATGTCAGCGGAAAAAACAAAATCGTCCGAAATGGAACATATGCAATCAACGATTTCCTTCAGGAAAGACCCTGGAGAAAACAGCTCGTTAAATGCGAATCAAATTCGAGAGAGCGACCTAGACAGGGATTCCAGGTTATGGGAATCACCAAAAGTTACCCTCACTGACAGTAGCGGAAGCCTAGAGTCGGTCCACACTAGAGGAACAAAAGAAAAACCTGTCAAACCACAAAGCCCAGTCACAAGTTGTTTCTCATCTCATCTAAGCTTATTTGAAAACATCTCCTCTGCCTCTGACCACTTTGACATTTATTCTGAAAGCTCTCTTTCTTTTACAGATCACTCTTGTACGTCTTCTCTTCTCAGAAACACGAGCGCTACATATGTGAAAGTTTTGGACACATCAAGATTGTCTAAAAAAATTGAACTTCCATGTGCTGGGAAACAAATCTTCAACAATATTGAAAAAGCAGAGGAACAACGGTCAAGTGTGTTGTTTTTTCCCTTGTGCGCTGAAACTAATTGCCCTGTTCAAGAAACCAGTACTGAGAAACAAAAATGTTCAGATCTGTATAAGTTTCCAAATACGTCAGTGGTTTCTCTTCCAAAACTCCAATTTCCGCTAGGGGAAGCTCGATACCTTTCACGTAATTTATCACGCTTACTACCTTTCGCTTATGAATTAATGTGTACTGGCCTTAGAGGAGACACCCAACTTCATTTGACACCAAAAAGCAACTCCTGCGCTTTTAACAGTGAGCCCGACCCATCAGATATTGGCTTCGAGAAGAAGACACTTCCACCAGGCAAGCAGGCTCAGTCCAAATTTAAAAAATTCGCAGAGTTTGAAAAATGCAGTCCTCGGTTCGATGCACTTGAACCCAAAAACATGCACAGTGAAAAAGAAATTGAGGAAATCCCTCAAGTAAAGACGAGAGGGTACAGAGAGCTAGAAACGCTACAGGGAGAACGAGGGGATATGTCTCTAGCGAAAAACTACATGAATAATGAGACTATCGGTCAGCTTTTTAGCGAGCAAGAGGAGGATAGACAAATCCTCGGTACAAGCGTCAAAATCTTTTTTCTGCCGCCTGCTGACGAAGGTAGGGTTTTTATTGATAACGTCTTATCAAGAGAAAGTAACGAATCTCCACCTCTATCTTTTGACGCTGGCAAGGGCAAGGGTTTTTTCGACGAAAGAAAGCCTGTTTCTTTTCTTGAGTGCACAAACTTATCGGATGAAATTGATGGAAAAGAAAATGTGGAGGAAAGGTACACATTTTTACCATACACAACAGAGTATCGTGGTCCGCGAGAATACTCTACGTTCTGCTATCCAAAAAATGTTGTCATATTAGATGAAAAATATGCCTCAGAAACTGGGCAATTTATACACCCCGACGGTAATATTATTTTCTGCTGTGGAAAAGAGCCAGATAAAAGCATCTCAAAACACACCACAGAATCAGTGGAAAGAAGGGAAAACAATTCATTTTTTACAAAATCAGGCAAGCAATGTAAAAAACTATCCCCTGACCAGAGAAGGCTCTCAAAAATAATTGATCGCAAGAAAACACGTTTTCCATCCTGCCCTCAACAGAACCTTTCAAGTTATCCCCACAAAAGGCACCAAGAATATTGCGTGAATCCGTGTTCTTCAAATATTTCTACTCCACTTGACAGAAAATTTAAATCTAGCACAGAAGAAACAGTAATCCCGGACAGTCTTTATTGGAGCATCAATCGACTAAAAGCAAAGCAGCCTGATCCACGTGAGAAAACTTCTGGGTTGAAATATAATCAAATAGAACCAGGAGGAAAAATCCCTGCATCAAGCAGCTACGAATCTTGTACTAATATCCACAAGTTTAAGAAAAGATGGCATCGGAAACCTGTTAAAGAGCAATCGTTGTCGACTCCTTACATGGTATCGGAATTTAAGCATGGCTGGTGGCATATTCCGACCAGCCCTGAAACTAAGCCAAGGTGTCATAAAGCACCAAAAGATAGTATTGACAACTTTGATGTGGACACTTACGACGATCTTGGAAGTTTCGTCACTGAAATGCAAGACACGACTACTAGCAGCTCGAGAACCTGGGACCATGGCCTCGACTCGGATTCACCTTGGGAAGGAGGATGTGTCAAAAACTGTTCCATGACATTCACACGCACCTCCTCAGCGGACCTGATGGGACAGCTTAATCTAGCCCAACGCTTACGGCCGATTCCCTCGACCTCCAGCAGTCTGCTGAACCCCACAGGGCAGATGAATGTATATGTAGACAACAGCACTCAAGTGCACAGCACGTTGCACGGGAATTCAGCGCCGTTACGCTGCCAAGGAGAACAAACAGATTTCTTTGAACAAACGAGTGACAAAAGCATTCAGGCAGATCCTGGTAGAACACCTTCTGTGAATAAGAAGTTCGATCGTATGACACATGAAAATCATATATCAGCACATTTGACTGCTGCAGATAAAACGACATGCGATGCGCCATCCCCTATTGTAACCGTTCAGCACCCAGATACATTTGTATGCTCCGTTCTCCAAGATTTTATGCGACTTAGTCTGGCCACTTTCGTTGAAAAACTGGTGGAGAACAAATTAAAGAAGCAAACAAATTCCATCGCCTGTCAAAATAATGAAAGCCATAGCGATAGATACAGTGGCTCCGAGAGAGATGACACAAGTAGTGAAAGCTCGGTGCAAGTTTCAAAATCCTCTCTTGGCGTTATCAATGAGCGAACTGAAGCCACGCCAACGGCTCTTCACGCTTTAAACACAGCAAGAAATGAGTCGCTTCCCAGCAGCGCCCGTATCGGGCAAAACAGTTCAGCTTGGAGAGGAAAGAGGGACGCGACATCAGCACCACTTCGACCTGAACGTAATCTGATCAAACCGCCGTCTACACCATCGAGTACTAACAGCGCCCTGAAAAGAGATCGAGATCGTTCACCCTTCACCGGCTTTGGTGGAAATAGCGTTGACTTCTTCAAAGAGAACCAACCTGCCTGTGAAGTTGACAGCAAAACCAAATCTTCCGACAGTCGTGAGGTTGAAAAGTTGATTAAGCCTGAATTTACAAGTTTTACCAATTCCAAACAAACCACCTCTTTCAAACAGGCAAAGTCAATGAATTCATCTTTTCCATTGCGATTATGTCAGTCCTGTGAACTCCAATCTCACGTTACTAGGGCAGATCAATCTCGTCTCTGTAACCATAAGACAGAGGAAAAAAACCCGTCACCTTTCTCCAAGCTGGTGCATCATCTTACCCCTCAGGAAGTTGACCCATTGCAACTCTTTACACTCGACCAGTTTGATCAGCATCTAGCGCTGGAGAATAAGCCATGTGTATTCCCGCGCCAAGTTTGGTCTTCAGTTGATAATAGAGACGACTCACTGGTCTGTGTCAAAGGAAGGCATCGAACGTTTTCACCTATGCCTTTGGATCTTGATAAAAGCGAAAGTATCAAACCTGCAATAATATTAAATTCCTCTAATCTGTCAAACCTGGATGAAAAAACGCAGAAGACGCCATACGTCTCTTCACCGAATAAAATTCTTTGTTCCGTCAGTAAACAAAGAGAGAGCTGTTCCGTCAGTAAACAAAAAGAGAGCTGTTCCGTCAGTAAACAAAGAGAGAGTTGTTCCGTCAGTAAACAAAGAGAGACCTGTTCCGTCAGTAAACAAAGAGAGAGCTGTTCCGTCAGTAAACAAAGAGAGAGCTGTTCCGTCAGTAAACAAAGAGAGAGCTGTTCCGTCAGTAAACAAAGAGAGAGCTGTTCCGTCAGTAAACAAAGAGAGAGCTGTTCCATGAAAAAGGACTCCACTTGTGAGACGACAACTATCTCTTCCAGCTCGTCTTCTCTGGTCGATTATGGTGGACTTAAATATGTATTATCACGCGAATCGAAAGATCTGTGGAAGCAATTGACGATCTTGGAAAAATCCTATGAAAGTTGTGAGCTGTGCAAAAAGCAATATAAGAAGACAACTGGGAGATCTCTTTCTCCGCAATGGATTCGACCTGTAACAACTTACAAAAGTAGACCATGCTGTCTCCACAATTCCTCTTCATTTCAAAGGAGTCAAAGTGTTCAACTTAGCGAAAGTTCCACCAAAACTGAAAGAGAATTTACCCAAACTATGATAAGATCCATTACCAAACCACCAAAGTTGAAACATTTGGCTAATGAAAATTTCAAAAACGGCGACAACACTTGCGAAAAACATTCTGAAATGATGGATGAAGCCAGTGTCCCGTCCTTAAGTGAAACAAGGACAATTAGTACAGGCAAACATGATGCTACATGTCCTGCGGTTCGGAATCAGCCCAACAAAGGCATTCCACTTCCAATGCAATCGTCTGCCTCTCACCAACCACAGGAACGGATGTTAACTAATTTAAAAAGTGCTCCTCAAAAGCCTCGTCCGGATTTGAAGAGAAGATTAAAATTGTCTCTAACAGAAGAAGATATCCCGCCAAGCAAGAAGGCGAGCAAGTCATCTTGCAGCAGCATGAATTACAAAGAGAAAGGGGAGCGTCCGTACTCACGTGGCAAGGTCACCGGAGGAGCTTACAGAAGTTCAGGCATTATAAGATATGGCCAAACTGCCAGAATGGTTCAGCTGTTTGAGAGATCAAGCAGCAGCTCTGACCGTAACTTATCATGCGGTCTGAATTCTGCAAAACCTTCCACAATTCGTTCTGGATCCTCAGGGAGGTCGAATAACGCCAGCTGCATCGATATGACGAACCTTCAAACAAAACCAGGCCCATCATCAAGGACGCCATTAGGAAGTGACGTAAGGTATGATTCCATATGCGAAATGGCGGTTTTCCACACTGCACCTAGAAAACCCCCATGCAGAACTAAGCTGGGTCAAAGTCTGGCTTGTCCGCACGAGAATCTATCTATTTCTTGGACGAAAAAAAGAGGCGAGTGTCAAGAGGGGTTTTCCAGGCCAGATACCCTGCTAGAAAATAACCATACTAGTGTGCGACATATGGTTACCGAGTTTAGTTTGCGACCGCTGTCTTGGGATGAAAATGAGAAAAATAAGATTATCATGAAGAGCACATCACCCACGCCTCGCACTAAGCGAAGAGAATATTCGAAACAGAAAGATACTAAGATTGAGGATCATGAACCACAATTCCACTCAACCTCACCAGATGCGGACGAATGTATCAAAACATTAGGCAATATCCTATGTGAAATGCGCAATACTTTCCCAGACGGTAGAAAGATTCCACAAATTATTCCGCCCGAAAAGTCTGATTTATCTGACGTAGGCTCTGGTAAAGGAAATTCAGAAATGCTTTTTCAAAAAGACTTCGATTTTTCGCCCAAACATTCCAAAACTTGCAAAGAAAAGAACAGCGCGTCTTTCAGACCAGTCAGAGGTGGTGTTGATTTCAATTTATCTGCCCTTTATACGACACAGACTTCAGAAAGAAGTCGCCTGCCAGATCAGGAAAAAAAATTCTTGGCAAAGGATTCTCCAGTTCCACGTGAAGTCGAATCTGAAGCTAAACTTTCAGGATCTCAGATCTTTTGTCATGACTCACAATGTATCAAAATTTCACCTATTCTCAAAATGGAAGTTACTAATCAGGGATCGCTCCAAGAAAGAAATCTCACCAAAAATTCAACGCGGGCGAAACACCCTGAAAATAATTTAACCTCAGATCCATCGCGAACCGAAAACCTCGAAGGCTATCTGACCTCCGGGCAAAACCATCCAAATCAGCTCGAGAATATTCTCGATTATGCCAGAGTTGAACAGTCCGAGAAAGGAATGGATTATGGTCAATCTCGGCTCAAAAACCTGGAAATTAAGATTGGTAAAAAACTTTCATCTAAAATAGAGCAAGGGAGCACTGATAACAACAACGTTTCCAGAGCGCTCGATCAGGGGAGAAAAAAAGAACAGCTTAAGGGATCTTCCGAAAGTATACAAAAATTTCCCACAAACAAATTCGAAATTGGAAAAAAAATTTCTTATGATGATGAAAAACTCAGGAAAGACGGCACACTGGTCGACATCAGGCTGCAGGGTCAGTCTCAAGCTTTGAACAGGTATCGTGACCATTCTGTAGAGACCCCAATACATCGTCCCTCCCTTGTATTTTCTAACTCTTGCGATATTACAGGCACACACTCATGTGATGACATCACAGCCGACACTAAAGGGAAATCTGTAACATGGTCTAAATTGGGAACCTGTGGTAACCATGAATATTCGCTGCAAATGACTGATTCCATTCGGAATATGGAAACATTTGAAAATGTACATCGCGCGAAAGAGAATGCCGTGCAATGTGAAAAACCAGTCAAATTAGATTCCTACAAACGAGGACCCAATAGCACTTCACATTGGTCAGTTTTAAAGACGGTAGGATGTAAAAAAGCGTTAGACATGCCAAACGAAAACCCAGCATCTAAGAGAAGACAACAAAAAATGGTCTCAAATAATTTTTCAAGCTTCGAAATACGCCACGTCGAAGAGCCCCAAAGATCGCCTAAGATTTACAATGGTCAAAACAGATCAGAAACTTGTAACATTGTCGCTCTACCGGAAAGAGCTTTGCAGAAACACATGAACTTATCAAAGGTGCCGGAGAGTTTTCCGAATGCGTTTCATACACAGTGTAGCTTTGTGTCAGCCATGCAACAGTCGCGTCCTTGCAACAGTAAAACATATGGCCCGTTTAGTTCAGATGTCATTGACCAAAACAACCGCGAGCCACAAGTGACTGGAGACCCCTATGAAACAACTACGTCACGGCGTGACAATGGTAATGGCTATGGAAAAAAAGATAATATTTCTATGAAAGCTCTTCATGAATTTCGTCCAAAAAAATTTGCGAAAGGCTCCTTAAGTAAAGCTATTGAAAAAAATTCTACAGACGTGAAAGCAGCGGCGTATGTTAATGAAAATATCAACACTGTTTCCAGGCAACCTATATTTAACTCTTGCAAGACGCAAAAGAGAAAAGATGAAAAAGAAGAAAACAGCGCTGCTGAGATCGGGCCTTGGGGGACTCATGAGGGTACAAGGCGCCAAGAAATTAGCCAGTTTCAAGGGTCAGTTGATGTACGACGAGCTTCTGACTTGATCTCGCCAGATTCCAACCTGCAAGACAAAGCATGCAACTCTGTAACTGCTTATGACGTGAAAACACCACCGGCATCTTTGCTAGGAGCCGTGTATCAGCTTTCCGCAACAGATGGACTCCCGGGCAAAAACAAGGGAATCAGTTGGTCTAAGATCAACCGAAGCTTAGCATCCATGCTGCGCAGCTCTAAGCCTTGTTCAGCTGCTGGCACGGGCCGTGCTAGCATGGACCAAGACAGCAAAGAAACAAAAGATCTGTCGAGCGCAGCGACCCCAACTCTGCACAAATGCCCTAATGCGGAACGAAAACTTCCTCTCGTTGCACAAGAGTTTGATGCTGAGAGTTTGCTACATGAGCCACAAGAAACTACAAAACACTCCACATCAAGAGGGAACCCAAGCCTCAACCGACCCCGTCCGCAAGCGGCAAGAGCTCAAAGTGACTCGGACAAGACCAAGAGAAAATTTGTCTTGAAAAATATTCTACCCTTTGGAAAACGTAACAGTTCTCGAGAAAAGAGAAATCTGAAAGAAAAAAAAGTGTAAGACACTCCTGAACTTATGTTACTGGACCTATTTGGTCATTAAAAGCCTCAGCTACAGAAATACAATTTTTATATAGTATAACTTTAGCCAATCTCATAACGTGTTTCATCTTGTTGAAATATCATAACGCTGTGAATCAATGAACACCAGATATAGATTTGAAGATGATCATAGTGCTTAGGTGAATAAAAAAGTTAGAGCGAGCCTGAATTTGACATCCAAGAGACTATCGCATAGTTTTTGTGTTAACTGACCATCATGTAAAAAAATAAATTCAGTCTCAACACTCTTTCAATGCGTATTCATTGCTTCATTTGGAAATAGTTCTGTTCTTCCACTTGTAGCAAAGTGGTAAGCATTTTACTAATACCCAGTAAAACTTATTTTACAAATTACCTGATTATCAAGTTCACTCAAAGGGAGAGAGATATGAGAGAGATAGAGAGAGAGATACTGAGGAACATACAAGCACATATATAGCGAGAGAGAGAGAGAAAGAGAGAGATTTATGAGAGAGAGTTAAAGAGAGAGATATGATAGAGAGATAAAGAGAGAGATATGAGAAAGATAAAGAGATAGATAGATATATAGATAGATAGAGAGAGAGATAAAGAGAAAGAATGGGGATTGGAGATAGGTTTTGTTTAAATTGTAGTTTTATCAACAGAAGCAATTTTGAATGCCTTACTATGTAGCTTGCATAATTCTTTCTCTACATTTCTTTCTTCCTGTCTTTCTTTTCTTTTTTTTACTCGCATTCTTTTGCCTTCTCGTTTCTTTTCCTCTCTTTCTGGTTTCTTCTCACTTTCCGTTTATTCTTCCTTTTTCTCTGTTTGTCTGTCTGGCAGCCTCTCTCTCTCTCTCTCTCTCTCTCTCTCTCTCTCTCTCTCTCTCTCTCTCTCTCTCTCTCTCTCTCTCTCTCTCTCTCCCTCTCCATTTCTCCAATTTGTACGTACAATGATAACGCATGAGAAATTGTTTACAAAAGCAAATGTTTATTTGAGTTGTCTGAAATTATACGCAGAGAGGAAAGATTTTATAATATCACTTCCTAATAACAAAGTATAGGTAAAGTCTTTATAAGCAGGATTGCCCTAAACTATACTAATATAAATTTACTCTCAAAGGTCTGTCTAGACGAAAAAATTTGCAGCTAGTAACACAACTCGACAAGTGCTCTGACGTTACGATTTGAAATCCCTGTTGCTAGCGGTTTGTAGAGAGCAGCAAATCTTCCCATTTTATTGGTTTATTTACACGAAGCAATTTGCAGCAAGCCGCAAAAAATGTTCTTATCTTGTGGTCATAGGTCAAGGGGTGCTTGGATACCAATACAACTAGGCCTATAGCGTCCTCAAGTGACCGGAATTTAGACTTAGCAGATCTTATTTGCTCGTAGAAGTACGACATATCCCAACGAATGAAAGAAGTGAAGCGAAACTCTCTTTTTAGGGAGTGTAGTGGCGTATTGGTATAAGCTGTTCTCTTTGAGTGGCAAGGCGATGGGTGTCGAAAGATCTAAAAATCGATGGTTCTAACCCCACCAATTCAAGCATTTTCGGTCATTTTTACTTAAAAGCCTTACCCTAAACACTGCTGAGCACTACTAAAATTCTAGCTCTTATAAATCTTACTACTACTACAACTATTACTACTACTAGTACTACTACTACTACTACTACTACTACTACTACTACTACTACTACTACTACTACTACTACTACTACTACTACTACTACTACTACTACTACTACTACTACTACTACTACTACTACTACTACTACTACTACTACTACTACTACTACTACTACTATTAAAACTATTACTGCTACTATTCTACAAATAGGCCTACTACTGCCACTACTATTACTTCTACCAATACTACTGTTGCTCTTGCTACTTCTACAACTGTTACTTCTGTTGCTGCTGCTGCTACTCCTACTACTACAACTACTGCTTCTGAAAATACTATTACTGTCACTCTTGCTGTTGCTGCTGCTGCTACTACTACCACTAGTCTTCCTATTATTATTATTATTATTATTATTATTATTATTATTATTATTATTATTATTATTATTATTATTATTATTACTATAACTACAACAACAACAAAACAACAACAACAATTATTACAACTACTACTACTACTACTACTACTACTACTATTACTACTACTACTACTACTACTACTACTACTACTACTACTACTACTACTACTACTACTACTACTACTACTACTACTACTACTACTACTACTACTACTACTACTACTACTACTACTACTACTTATGCTATCACTACTTCGACTGCTTGTACTGTTACTGCTGCTGCTGTTGTAGATGGTGGCACTAGGCTTGTTGTTTTTGTGGTAAATAACATGCAGGAAAACTGATCAATTCAAGTTTCTAGTCACTTCAGTCTCCAGTAGTTCTATAATTAGGGTGAAGTTGTTTCTTCTGCTCAGAAGGGTCAATGGAGGGTGGTACAAAAGGACCGTTCATTTTCATTAAAAGTCAATTTAATATGAATAATAGTATTCAGTCTTTCAGTGGCAGATCTACCATGTAAAAATAGATTTGACGTTTCAGAGACGAGAAAAGGATTTGGAACCCCAGAAAGTGTGTGCTGAGGCATTTGAAATCTTAGATACATGTTCATATTGTCCATCAGATCTAATTTGCTACTAGAATTTCAATCCAAGATATAGATTTAAATTTAGATATAAAAGTAGGCCTGGAATTTGGGTGTACAGTCTATATGAACAAAGACTGGATCTAGATCAGCTAGATCTAGCTGCAGATGACTTCGTGTATCCACAGCTTTTCAGTGCTCAGTCCTGTGAGTAAGAGTAAAGAACTTGCCTTCGAATGAGGTGCAAAAGGCCTGACTGCTAATGTCCTTTCAGTAAAAATAACCATCAGGAAAATTATCTTTATTCTCTTATGGTGAGGATATCCTTCAATACTCTAAAGTTGTCAGAATAGTACTAGAGCAATAATATCGCACAGCGCCGTAGTAGTAGAATTAGCACCTCGGGCGACGGCGATCTATGCAGTGAGCATTGGTGTTTTCTGAGAAGTTTGACGTCCCCTAAGTTTCTCATAGAATCTCACAACGATGTGGCAGAGGAGCGATCTTTCAGTTATTCTTTGAAGCTCAGTGACGTGACTGTATTTCTCTACAGCTCAGCAAGCGCCCTCTACTCCGCAGGTGACGAAGTTTCTTTAACGCTCAGGAGTCACAATTTACTCCCTAGTTTCGGAA
The DNA here is from genome assembly GCA_033675545.1 of Elysia crispata. Classification (NCBI taxonomy): domain Eukaryota; kingdom Metazoa; phylum Mollusca; class Gastropoda; family Plakobranchidae; genus Elysia; species Elysia crispata. The sequence goes on from JAWDGP010001753.1 coordinate 162,184, forward strand.
GTTCTCTGAGAATCTCTGTGTGTCAGTAGAAAACTGTCAAGGACAAAAACTATAATCAAGAGACACTTGCAGCCATTAGCAAGCAAGATATAGAAGCCAACATGAGGATATTAACGTCATCACATCTGCTGCTTCATTTGATCTTCACCAGATGCGCAGCATAGGTGAGATGGTCTAAAGTGCAAGTCGCTAACAGATTACACAAGGCTGGTGAGTGTTCGTGAAATTGTATTGGTCTATGAAATATCACACACGTGCATAACCAACTATGAGGCTGCAGCAATGGGAATACGGGCACTTATGCTCGCCAAGAACTGTGTAACTGTAAGAGGAGAGAAAACTGGAATACTTTGTCTTGCCTCTCTCTCTCTCCGCTTCCCATTTTCACGTCGCCCCCTTCTTTTAATCTTTTCCTTTCCACTTCGTCATACTCTCGCTCTTCCCCACCCCACCTTAACTCTTGTGTTCCTCTTCTGGTTTTAGTTCTTGTTCTTGTTCTTGTATATTTCTTCTTCTTCTTCTTCTTCTTCTTCTTCAAAGCTGCAGCCCCTAGCTAGCCTAGCTGGCTGGCACAGCTGGCTGTGGCTGGCCAATACCTTCTTCTTCTTCTTCTTCTTCTTCTTCTTCTTCTTCTTCTTCTTCTTCTTCTTCTTCTTCTTCTTCTTCTTCTTCTTCTTCTTCTTCTTCTTCTTCTTCTTCTTCTTCTTCTTCTTCTTCTTCTTCTTCTTCTTCTTCTTCTTCCAGCTCCTTTTCCTCCTTCTTCTTCTTCTTTCTCCTCTTCTTCTTGTTCTTCCTCTTTTTCTTCTTCTTTTTATTTTCCCAACAGTTTTATAATGTCAAACAAAAAATTCAATATAATATGCTGTGTGTGCAGCCTGAAGCAGATGTACAAGAAAAAAGGTAACAGCATACGGCAAAATATTTTTTTTTAAAGCACTTTTCAAACATTGAACTTTTTTATATTTGCACGTTTTTATTAAAGAAAATCATTTTAAAAAAAGGACAGACTTACTTTCTTGGGCCCTGCGGTTTTTCTTTTTTATCTTAGGCATCCATCTTGGAAACAATAAAAATAGAATGTTCCAAAACAAGAATGGAAGATCTCTGGTATATAAAAAAGCTGAAGCCTTTTGTTATTTCAAGAAACTATTTATTTTTAAAACATATGATTTAGAGTATTGGCTAAGACCGCATTTTTGTTGAGTCCCGTGAAAAGCACGCTAGCAGGAGATGGGTTAAAGCACCAACGCCTTTTACTTCGCAGTATGAGACGGAATTGGATGGCATGCAAACACAATGACACTGGAAGCAAATGGCTCCGTTTAAATCCGAATAAAACTATTATCCGTTATGATTGTTCGACGATTGTAGACTGATGCTTGTGGCATTGGCTATGACGCGCAATAAAGTCCAGACACATTCATTGAAAATGGCCAATAGGATGCTCGGGAAACTTTTTCTCATTTATGACATTTGTTCCTCAATAAGGCAACGACTGTTTCAACAAGCTTAGCTTTTCTCATCAGGGTGATGGAGCGTCAACAAGGAGTATCTAACGATAAGAAACACAGTTGCCGCCCCTGATACCAGCAGAAGGCGGAATATACTCAGGCGGTTGCCCTCACTTCCTTCCGGCAAGGGGAAGCCATCCTGTAGAGAAATAAAGAGATGACTTACTAGCTGATCATATTCTTTTTATTTTAATTATTTTTTTTTTTTTTTTTGATAATATAACAAAAAATAAATTTTTATGAAAAGACATTTTATATTCCTTTATATTATTGATCTATCACGACCCATAACTTAATGAATGATAATTTTTCTAATTTGCTGTTTATGAAAAAAATATTTCCATTTCTCTTTTCATCTGATTGACCTATCGAGGTCATCTCGTCAGAGGTTGGCGATACCCTCATCTTTCTTTCCAATCTGCGCCATCTGTCTATCTGACTCTATATATCTGTGTGTATGTGAGTGAGCGTGGTAATTGTTCTTTTCTTTCTTTCTGTCGTTTTATTATAATCCCTACTTATATCTGCATATTTTTTTTCAAAAAGAATTCTGTTACTTTTAGAGGTCTCAACTTATTATCAGCTATATATTTATATTTAAATCAGCATTTTTGTCTTTCCTGAGGATATGGCGCCATAAGATATTTTTTCATTGTTCTCGATGACGAATTTTTTCTAGTTTCTGATAAAGCCCGCACTTGTGTGGTCTGACTACATCGCTAAAGCTTTTTTTTAAACTTGAGACAAATTTGCTGCAGTGTGACTTTGAACCGTAAACTGATCAGAATCATTACTTTCACGTCTTTAACGGGGAAGTGACATCATTCTTTTTATTTGTTTGTACATCATGCTATTTGTTTATTTCATCATGCTATTTGTTTATTCATTGTCCCATTAATGAAGATTTCCTTAAATCAGTGGTGCACTTTAGGATAGAAATATTCTGCGTACACTTGATATTAAGATGTACTGCTCTATCAGCTCTGACGCATCCATGCACTTAAAATTAAATCAGATGTAATTGTTGTACATGCTGATACAAACACACATTATTATTTCACCCTTGAGTCAAGCTCTTAACACTCTCGGCATGAGTTTCCATGAAGCATTATTATGTTCATTTGGTTAGAATTTTACACGAAGTGATTGTTTATGCAAAGAGAATTACAAGTTTGTCACTCATGTTTTATGAATTCGTTTTCAAATAGTGAGTTGTATATAACAGGGTGTTTGAAGTCCAAACAGAAAGAAAGAGAGAGTGAATGATATAAAGATAGATAAAAAGGGAGAGAAGAAGAAAAAGAAGAAGAAGAAGAAGAAGAAGAAGAAGAAGAAGAAGAAGAAGAAGAAGAAGAAGAAGAAGAAGAAGAAGAAGAAGAAGAAGAAGAAGAAGAAGAAGAAGAAGAAGAAGAAGAAGAAGAAGAAGAAGAAGAAGAAGAAGAAGAACGAGGAGGATGAGGGAGGAGGAGGAGGACGATGACAAGGAGGAGGAGGAGGAGAAGAAGAAGTGGCTCTGAAGTGTTAGTTTCTTTTCTAGACATCTATATAATGCCGTACATGCAATGATTAAAAATCAAAGTCTATGCTACCATAAAGTCTAGATCAAAGTGGATCACCATAGACTAACGTTATATCTAATTGCAAATATTTTTATGAGGACTAATTATTAGGTCCACTGACCCATTGCAAAGCCACTGCATCAAGACATATAAAGCTACATTGATCTGCATCTATTACCTGATTAATTGTTACCGACGCGTTACTTTGACCGATATTCATCCCAAACGTTTCAAGCTGTCACTAACAAGATTCATTATACAACCCAGGTTTTAATATAATTACACCTTTCCTGAAGTACAGGAAAAGAACTTGTTTGAGTAATCAGCTGAGAGTTAAGCTCAGACCTCTACACTGACTTATCTCTTGTATACATGATCGTCATGAACCTGGTACATGATTTAAAAGTATTGAAATGTCTCATTCATAATCATATCATAATGTTGCGATTTATATTTTGTTCGTATTTTTGTCAAATTGTGACCTATTGATAGATACATGTACAGATAAATAGATCCTAACCGTAAGAGTATATCTTCATAAACTTCATAAACACTTCCCATCCACAAGTCAGTCATAATGTTGGTTCATTCTCATGTGCATAGAATTGTATATTGAACCCTCTCTCCTACTTCCTTAATTTGCACACACACACACACACACAAAATCCCGTACCAATACATGCCACAAACATTTCATCATAACTAAATAAAGTTATGTCCTCAAAAAATGTAACTATTTACTAACCCATCCACCTTGCGCAACGAGCCAAGCCAGGAGATGACCGCCCGTGAAGTCCAGCACTGTGTCCACGACTTCATGCACAAAGTCAGGGTGACCTTGACTTGCACACTCCTCGGCATATAAACCTGCTATGGCCATCATGGATACTATCTAGTAAGAGAGATTAAGAAGTTTGTAACTATAGCCATCATGGATACTATCTAGTAAGAGAGATCGACAAGTTTGTAACTATGGCCATCATGGATACTATCTAGTAAGAGAGATCGACAAGTTTGTAACTATAGCCATCATGGATACTATCTAGTAAGAGAGGAAAGTTTGAAACTATGGCCATCATGGATACTATCTAGTAAGAGAGGAAAGTTTGAAACTATGGCCATCATGGATACTATCTAGTAAGAGAGATCGAGAGGTTTGTAACTATAACCATCATGGATACTATCTAGTAAGAGAGATCGAGAGGTTTGTAACTATAACCATCATGGATACTATCTAGTAAGAGAGATCGACAAGTTTGAAACTATGGCCATCATGGATACTATCTAGTAAGAGAGATCGACAAGTTTGAAACTATGGCCATCATGGATACTATCTAGTAAGAGAGATCGAGAGGTTTGAAACTATGGCCATCATGGATACTATCTAGTAAGAGAGATCGAGAGGTTTGAAACTATGGCCATCATGGATACTATCTAGTAAGAGAGATCGAGAGGTTTGAAACTATGGCCATCATGGATACTATCTAGTAAGAGAGATCGAGAGGTTTGAAACTATGGCCATCATGGATACTATCTAGTAAGAGAGATCGAGAGGTTTGAAACTATGGCCATCATGGATACTATCTAGTAAGAGAGATCGAGAGGTTTGAAACTATGGCCATCATGGATACTATCTAGTAAGAGAGATCGAGAGGTTTGAAACTATGGCCATCATGGATACTATCTAGTAAGAGAGATCGAGAGGTTTGAAACTATGGCCATCATGGATACTATCTAGTAAGAGAGATCGAGAGGTTTGAAACTATGGCCATCATGGATACTATCTAGTAAGAGAGATCGAGAGGTTTGAAACTATGGCCATCATGGATACTATCTAGTAAGAGAGATCGAGAGGTTTGAAACTATGGCCATCATGGATACTATCTAGTAAGAGAGATCGAGAGGTTTGAAACTATGGCCATCATGGATACTATCTAGTAAGAGAGATCGAGAGGTTTGAAACTATGGCCATCATGGATACTATCTAGTAAGAGAGATCGAGAGGTTTGAAACTATGGCCATCATGGATACTATCTAGTAAGAGAGATCGAGAGGTTTGAAACTATGGCCATCATGGATACTATCTAGTAAGAGAGATCGAGAGGTTTGAAACTATGGCCATCATGGATACTATCTAGTAAGAGAGATCGAGAGGTTTGAAACTATGGCCATCATGGATACTATCTAGTAAGAGAGATCGAGAGGTTTGAAACTATGGCCATCATGGATACTATCTAGTAAGAGAGA
>JAWDGP010001753.1:170000-177500 GCA_033675545.1 Elysia crispata
CAGAAAGACTGAGAGAGACACAGAGAGAGTCAAAGTGGTGGAGAGAGAGAGAGAGAGAGAGAGAGAGAGAGAGAGAGAGAGAGAGAGAGAGAGAGAGAGAGAGAGAGAGAGAGTGAGTGAGGTTTGATTTTTTTTTAATCGCCACAGCGTTTAGATGAAACAGAATAATCGCACTTCATTTTTTATTAGAGATGAAAAAAAAAAAAAGCGATCTTGAAAAAAAACTTGAACTTAACAAAAAGAACGGAAATAGGACATAAGACGGAGAAAGAGAGCAGAATATAACCGTCATGGGTCGAAAGATCACTTCGCTCAGTGTTGGCGTCATGTAATTTTCCAGTGCCCAAAATCCACACAAAAAAAGTTCAATGCTATCGTTTAGACTAAGTGTTATAGAAACCACAGCATGAGCCCCACGATATCACCAGGTCCAAACACCAAACCTGATTTTAACTTCGACTTTACCCAGCGACCAGTGGAGACCCGTTTGGAAGCTGCCTAGAGCAGTTAGGTTACGTATGAGAAGCTCATTTCCGTGACTAGTGATAAGAACTTGAATGTACCTTGGCCCAGGTGATAGAGCGCTCGAAGAGCACCTCGAGGATGGCCAGCAGGGTGTTGCGAACCAGTTTCGGCGAGCTCATGGTCAAACAGAGTTTGCGGGAAACATTGGAGTAAGTTCGGGGGTAGAGAGCTTCGAGGGCGGCGCCTGCTGCGACCACGTGACGAGACTGAGGCCAATTGGAGGGCGCGATGCCAGTCTGCAGGAGAAAAAAGCGAAATTAGTTTGCGCAGAAGGAGCAAAATTAGTAGACATTATAATCTATTTTTTTTTTATATCGAAATCAGCAGAGCCAGTCTTTTTGGTAATGATGATGATCTTTTTTATTTATTAATTTTTTTTTGTGTGTGAATCTACTCAACACTTAGGCGACAATTCATTGCAACCAGTGAAGAATGTCACTATTCACAGGTAGTCTCACAAGCATTGATTTATTTATGGCAATAACGTTGAAATTCTTCAGCCACAAAAATCCCAAGTCTCCTTTCAGGGTTACTTAGATTAGATCCCACCCCCATCATCGCCCAGAGCCAAGATACGTGGCGTCTCCCCACCACATGTTTAGCATTGGGCCGTCTCGGCCATCTGAAAGCCCGAATTTATGCATTGAAAACATAGACACTGATATATTATGCCCAAACTTGTGGCCGCAGATAGTATGGAATAGTAGAGTAGGTTATAACTTAATCCCTTGACAAATCAACTTTCTCTTTGAGAGCAAACCGACTAGCGCAGGACAACTGATAAAAGGTAGCATAAGACGATAATTCAGGCACACGAGTCTTATGAAAAGAACACAACTCGCTTTCTTTGTCTCTGTCTCTGTCTCTGTCTCTCTCTCCCTTTCTCTCTCCCTTTCTCTCTCTTTCCTTCTCCATTTCTCTAAGTATTTATCTATCTTTCTCTTCCCACCTACCCCTAAAAAAAATCCTTTCCTGAAAAAAAGAGAAAAAAAATCTTTTTTTTTCCGTTAAGACTTTTCCCAACTTTTTTTTAAAATTATCTCACAAAATGTAGACAGCTGCAAGTATAACAGTAAAGCCTTAACAAGACACTGCGCGTGGATAATCCAGCCACTCACCTTGCGACTCATCAGGTCCCGTGCTACCAGCCTGGCCACAATGTAATCTTTGCACACCCAGCCAACCTAAACACAAACAGACACAACAGTTTTTTGAAAACTTTTATTTACTCAGAGGTCGAACATTAATATCCTTCAGGATTCAAGTCCAGGTAATATTTTATATCAACTGCTTTTAAAGTCTAGGACAGCCCCTAAAGCCTGCCTCCGATACTTTCAGTTTTTTTTTCTTTTACAGATATTACTTTATTTAGCAACTATCACAGGTACAGAAATTTCTCTCACATAATATCTATAAATAAATATATATACATATATATATATATATATATATATATATATATATATATATATTATTCAACATACTAGCAAAATACCCGTTCTGCGAACGATGAAAAGGGGTAATTATCAACACATCAACATGTACCAGTTTTACTGCAGGACTTCTGTGTAGACAATATTGTCTGTGCATACTCGGCCATTGGTTTTGGCAGCATGTATCCTTATCGCATGCTTAGACCCTACCCTGCTCATGGCGACATACAATTTTATTTACAATGTGCAAAAAAACGGATGTTGTAATGAAATCCCTATTTTCTGCAATGTTTGGCCCTGTGCTTTACTGGAAGTCACGGCAAAGGCTGATCTGAGGGGGAACTGTTTGCGTTTCATATGAAAAGGGAAGACATTTTCCGATGCTATGAAAGGGATTCTAGGGATGAATATTCTCTTCCCTGCATGTGGTCCACATGCGATGACAGCATCAATGATGATGTAGGCGCTGGGTGATGTACCTAGTGTCATTACAGTGACCTTTTTTGAGGTCCAGGTTCCGTAGCAGTATGACGATGCTATTTTTTTCCAAGGTCAGTTTGTGAGGTGGCATACCGGAGGGGCAGAGTGAATTGATAAACTCAATGAGAATCTGGTGCTCATTCTCTTCGACAGAATCGCTGCTTCGGTATATATTTTTCTTCTCCCGAAAAAAAAACAACCGAGTAATTACTTAATTATTATTTTATCCTGTCTACTTCTGCGTTGGTTGGACGCGTATGCTGCAGCGAGACGCAAGCCATTCAGGGTCTGAACCAAAGCTTGAATTATTGAAGACAAAATTAAGGAAGTTCTGTCCATTGCTCATTGTAATTTCCTCTGGGAGTCGCATTGCAAAATTTCCGATCTCTATGCACACATTCTGTTGTCCATTTTCTACACTTATAAGATAGTGTTCAGTAGATTCGCCAGTAAGTACGACCCTAATGTTCCTTGTCAAGCTAAATAATCTGACATTTTCCCACAGATATGATGACTTGAGAGTTACATTGACTATTTGCGGTCTTGAGCCATGGCGGACAACAGGGAGAATTTGGCGCCACTTGCCTGCCATCAACACAGTCATTCCTCTAAAGAGAGAGCTGTTGCCACGTATGTTTTGAGGTGTTCTGTCGATGGCCTCAAAAATATATTTATGATCCATAGACATTTCATAATGACCAAAAGATATGTTTGTCGAAGTAATGAGCTGGTGGTATCTTGGGGACTTTTGCTGCACATTGATTGCTCATTTCCACAGATATGTACTTTGCATCTGCTATACAATGTCCTACCATTGGAAAGAAGAGTAGCTGCAAAGCCAGTTTAAGCTGTAGCTAGGGCAAATTTTACAGGATCGGACAGCAGCTAAAATTAGATTGATAGTGTGGGGTTTTCCTGTCCTCCACATGCATGAAGAGCGAAGATCTGCCCATGTTTCTGTATTACAGACTTAAGTACAGCGTCATACATTTCTGGACCGAATCTGATAGCCGATGCCCCTTGCATTGCTGCATCTTTCTCTGTATCATTATCAAGCAGTCCAAGTCTATTGCAAGTGTCTTGAAAGGATGTACAAATGATCCCATTGATTATTTTAAGATATTCAAAGCTAGTTGCACCTCGCTTGTGGTGTAATAGAAGTCTTAAATAGTAGAGCTCTGCCTGGTGAGGACTAAGGGATATAGTTGGAATACGCCCAATGCAATCAGTTCTACATTTATCTGTGTTCCCCGGATTTCTCAATCCTCGTTTTCGTCTCTGCTTCTTGTGCTCTTTCTTATTCCAAGTATAAAAGATGTGGAAAATCTGGATAGCGGGGAAAATCATTACATAATGAAGGGAATTATAGGAGCGATGGGACGTGTTTATCCTCTTTAATTCTTGACCATCTCCAAATCTACATCCTAAAATTATGTCTAAATTTTCAGACTGATCGTCGGTTCAGAGCGCTGCTATTTAATTACTTGTGGGTAGGTTGTAGGTTCTGGTGTGTCCATCTTTCGGTGGAACCTTCTGGGCATACACAACTATTTGTAAGTCTTCTTCCTCTGCACAAATATCAATTGCTGACTTGAAAGATTGAATGCAGGAATTTGAATTATTGAGACTATCTTGAAAGTCCCTAAGAATCTCTGCATCTAACGTATCAGATAATCTCAGTCTGTGAGTTCTGTGGCCGAATCATAAATAAAAATCTGAGCAAACTTTGGATCATTTCCAACAGGAGGAAGAAGATTACCTAGTCTGTGATACAGCTTGCCTTGAATTCTAAATGTTGGGTTAAAGCCTTGTTGCACTTGCTCATTGCATCCTACAGAAGCCAAGGCAAGGGCATTATTGTACTGTCTGCTAAATGGTTAAAAACAATTTCCCACTTTGTGTCACATCATAGTGCTTTTTAATCTAAAAGGGGAGGGGGGATGCAGGGGGAAGAGGTAAAGTCACTTTACTATTTTGAGCGCAGAAAGAAGTTCTCTCCTGTCTCCATCGTAAAGTATTGCGATGTTCACATACAACATTAAAGTCTCCACACGAACGAGTTTTCACTCTAGCATCAACTTTGTATTCATCAAATTCATGAGCATTACATGCTAATCTAGTTGTTGTCCTTGGCCTCTTTTTTCAGGGCAGTGCTTCTGGTGTATTAAGATCTAAGTGTCTTTCAAGTCGATGAGCTTTAACACGGTTACTGGTTTGCTGCCTCTGATCTGCCTCTGTCTTGTTTCTCGGTGTTAGACATGTACGTTTTTTGGGGAGGGGGCATTTTAAAACTGTTATTGACACCACCCTGCCTCTGCCAGCTCGAAGATTCTTAACATGATATTCAGGTGTCAGCGAGAGAGATTAATTAAACATAGTTCTAGATCTAGATCTAGCTAGCTAAATACCTAGATCTACATTTAGATCTAATCGAGAATACTCCAAATTATCAGTCCTAACTTTTACAGCGATAGGCACAAATTGAGAAAAAATTGAAAAAAAAAAAACAAATATAGATTTGTACGGCTAATTAAAACATCTACCTAGCTCAATGGTTTGTCTCGCATGATTAATAGGGTTTAAATAGGGTTGTTAAAATGTTCTGTAAATCCGTCAAACAACTTTGGGATTCAAAAAATATGCCTAAGTAAAATAGTGTGATTTGAAGAAGCTTTTACATATTTTTTATTTTATTGGCGGCACAAAAAAATCTGATGGCCCGTTACACGTTTGAGGTTACAATCTTTAAATTATGAATTTTCTTGCGCAGTCAATCCTATTTATATCTGTAAGCAAATTAAAAATAAAAAAAAGAAATAAGAAATAGGAAAAAGCAGGCTCAAAACTTTCGTTCCATTTTTGTTTTGGGGTTGAAATTAGCCTTATTTTTCCGATACACTCGATAATAAATAACGTTACGCTAAATTCAGCTCACCTAACATTCTTACATCCAATGTTAGAATCTTTTGGAACTAGAAGAGGAGTTTCACATTTAATATCAACTTTTACGATCTTTATATTCACGTGAGTCTGGGATAGCCATGCATTAATCATCTGTTGGTCTTTTAGGATTCAGATATAAACATGAAAGTTGCTTTTGAATTTCCCCTGGCCTAAAGCATGCTAAGTCGCCATGCTGTGCGCGGATGCTTGGTGAGGTCTAAAAAAAGTTTTGTTTCAACTTGTTTACGATCCATTCCCAATAATTGTGGTCCTGCTTGTGAGGCCTTGACGAGGAAAAAAAACTGACGCATGTAACTTTTCACGCGAAACATCAAGAAGCTATGCTTTTCTGGCTATGGCCTTCGAAGTATATCATGTGAGATACCCCAGACGCAACAGGAGAACATTGAAGAACTCACCTGTTCCATGACTTCAGCTTCACACACGAGCCTGGGTCTGTTGGGTCTGATGACAAACACCGCCCGGAACACACGCCTCAGCGCCTTCCGGGTGTGCTTGAGGGCGTGGCTCACAGTGCGCATGTAGGTCATGAGCGTTGTGGCTTCCTTACTCTCCTCGTCAAGTATGTCCGTGACACGGGAGGCGGTACCGCTCCTATGGGAGCCCCGCCTTCGAGAAGTCTGATCGCATCAAATATAACGCTTTACTATAAGATTCATTTTTTAAAGGAAAATTACTGCATACAAATCTGAAACCTTTACTCTGCTGTATTATAGTCTTCGGATAAAGAAAGCTGATCATACTTTGCATTGATTTTTTTAAGGGAACAGCAACTTTTACAAGTCTATATACTAAACGTGCTAGCATTATGCGCCCCTCACTTTACTTGAATCCAATAAGTTAACAGTGATTCCATATAAATTTGCCACCAGGAAAATGAAAAAAAAAATCTAGAACACTTATTTTAGAACAGCAAAAGACAACAACAAAATACAAAACAGTATAAAACTTCAACTCACAAATGAATAGGAATCCAAAGAAGAATTACTGCTTCTGCGCCGTCCCAAATCGTGTTGAGGGGGTGGAGCTAGGAGGGCGGAGTTATGAGAATAATCTGGAGCATGACCTTGACCCTCGCCGAGAACAGTGTTGGAAGAGAACATGTTTTGAAAAAAGTATCTGTGCTGCTGGTCCTGGTGCTGCCCGTCAAGAGAGAGCGGATCTCCACTTCCGCTAGCCGCAGTCCCGCCAGCGACACCATCTACATAGCTACTGTGGTTGTTGTTGTGGTGATAAATACTTTTCTTGGGATAGTTACTGACGCTGGATAGATTAGGGATTGGGGAAAGAAATACGGCAACCTCATGGTGCCCTTCCGCCGACATATCTTCCTGGCCTGCAGCCTACCACTTCCCGCTGAAGGAAACAACCAAAGGTATGACGACCTAAAGGTTACAGAAACAATATGAAAATAGAAGCAAACTATCATCGGTATTCTCTCATAAACACACACTCACAAACACATCTGTAATGAGTGAAATAGTTGAAAATCATAATGTCTATGAAATTGAAAGCAATACTTTCCTCTGCCGGCAGAACACCCCTTTACAAACGTGGCTAGGCTTTAGCTTGATAAAAAGGAAAATCTGGAGTGTTTGTTTGATGGTGATACAATTCTACCTTCCTCTTCGCAGTAAAGGTTTCGAAGCCTGGGTCTTTGCAAAATTCCATATTTTTAAATCGTCAGTCTTAGAATTAATAATTTGCGACACCGTCATTTACTGAAAATTTTGAATAACAATAATTAAAAACAGTTTAGCACCCTTCTAATCGACATTATTCCAAGCAATTTAAAGATATCATCTCGATAAATTTTTTTTGAAATCACTAAATTGATTAGCCTGCTTGGAAAAAAATTGAGTTTTTTTTTTTTTTTAATTTTTTTCTATCGTGAAAATCAAACATTTCAAGGGTAAAATTCTAAGAAATCAAGTACTATTTTTTCTCTTTTTTTTTGCCAAATATATCTTAACAAAATTTGAACCTTTTCCTAAACCTCTGTCCAACGTTTAAGCTTTACATCATGTTCTACAGAGTTTTCTTGCTAAGTATGAATAGATGAATAGATCCCATTGAAATAATAAAAAAAGAATAGAGT